>JAQFVV010002436.1:0-26087 GCA_028023455.1 Epiperipatus broadwayi | reverse complement strand
AAGCTAAGATTGACTGCTTCAATATATATATATATTCATGAATATATAACACTATCTATAATCAACATAGAATTAAATAGCAATAAAAATATTAGCAAAATCAATTTCTATCTAAAAATGAAACCATAGTCATGAGCTAAAAAAAATTCTGATTTTGATTTTATTTTTATTGCTATTTTAATTCAAAAATATATATGCTACAGACAATGGATATAACAAAATATATGCATACGTACATATTTATGCTTTGATAAAGTATACTACAAATTGAAAATAAAATGCTAATTTCATTTAGTCTAAGGCATTTTCAGTGCAAAGCACCTTAATCATGGTTATTATTACATACACACAATGTCTGCTTTGAAAATGTTAAAGTTAACACTATCTTATTAAAAATCCATCTTACATATTCCAATATTTACAATTGGATACTGTTTAATCTTCTATTTACAACATTATTGTAGCTAGTAAAAGTAACATTCCTCTTATTTTTCTCTTTCAGTCATCTTGCTCTACACAAGTAAGTTTAAATTTTTGCTGTCAAAAATGTGTCCATGCTCCTTTTCATGTTCTAAAATATGCAGACATATGTGATTAACTTTATTATATAAATATTAATGCTACCTGATTCTCATTATTATATTAGCTCAGGATTCATTGCAATATATAGCTGAATATTACATTGGCAGCATGTATAACCCAAAAATTTCAATATATATATAAATGAAAAAAAAAAGTTTTGAACAGAAAGCGTTGGGAATTTGATGTAATTATGGAGGAATAATTGGAATAATTGAAGGTATTTCATAAAAAATGTAAATTAAAAAAAATACTTAACATGTAAAAGGGATGAAGACACATATGAAAGTAAACAAAAAGTTAAAAGCAATTGTAATTTACATGATAAAATATTTTTTATAATTAATAATTTTTATTAGACATTCATTAAACTAGAGATTATCCAATAATGAATAATATTCCTACAGTGTAATTTTCACTAGACTCCTCTCACACCAGGTAGGGACTGGTTTCTATCTGCTTTTAGCATTTTATGAAGGGATGTAATCATAAACATCTGACTAAAGACATGTGAAAGAGATCCCCAAGATGCACACTTCATGATAAACCAGGACTCATCACTTGGCTCAGACCATAATTTCTTACACACATCTTTATTATTGTTTTATATATATATATATATATATATTGTAACCGGACCCACCATACAATCCCGTTATTACCTCGGTTGTAACAATTTCCTGATGAGCATGCTGCAGAAAGGAACTATCAATTGGTATTCCCCAATGCAGATGTCCCCCCTCCCCCACAACAATATTTTCTGCTCATCAGAGGATGTATCACCATAGAGGCTGGAAACATCTAGACATTTCTATGTTTGGTTTTCCAAATGGCACCACTAGAGTTCCATCTCACTACAACCTGACTTACTTAGGTCTAGTTATACCAGACATAGCTCAGGCGACATGAGATTCTCATGAACAAGTGCACTGAATGATGAGTGATGCAATAGAAAAATAGAATTGAACAACTGGACAACTAAAATTAATTTTAAGTAACAATAATTTTATTTAATAACAGGTTTAAATAAATGTCCATCAAACAAAGTATTTCATGGACAGTCTCTTGTATCTTTCGGCCTACTTCCAATAACATTTTAGATGACTTAGAAAAGGTAATCTGTTGAGAGTATAATAAAGTCCTTCTCTCAACAGTTCTTTAACAGTTTATATCTTTAATCATTTAGTTACTTCACAGAGAGGAGTGTGATATATTGAGACAACAGAGAGAATAATGAAGACAACTGATAGCATCTGATGCAGAGTTCCACTTAATTTAACAAATATTTTATTTACAGTCCATTGTGTATCTTGGTGTACATCCAGTAGTAGGGCAATATGAATTAAAGAATGCAAGTTCTTTAACAATTTACATTTTATGTCTAATTCAGAGTTCCAGTTAACTTTAAGTTATTTTATTTGCAGTCCATTGTGTATCTTGGTATACATTCAATAATAGTACAATAGGAATTAAAGAATGCAAGTTCTTTAATAATTTACATTTTTAATTATTTAATTAATTCACAGAGAGGAATGCAATATATGAAGATAACTGATAGCATTTATAATTTGAAATATGGATGTATATTCATACATATAAATTTTATTATTTTATTTAGATCTCATTAATCTGCAGTTAAGCATTTATGATTTACATATAATTCTTCTAGCATAAATATTGACTTGGTCTGCTGCAGACGTATATTTTTATACATAAATTCACCAGAAGTTTCATTTATAATTTATCAATAATAAACGTATTTTCATATAGCTATATTTATTTATAATTTTATTTTCATTTATAATAAACGTATTTTCATATAGCTACTTTTATTCATAATTTTAGTTTCTTTTCTAAGAAAGATGTTTTGTTTGTCTTTTATAAACACATATAATTTTAGTGTCATTTATAATAAACATATTTTCATATAGCTACATTTATTCATAATTTTAGTTTAAGAAGACGTTTTGTCTTGTTTTATAAACACATAAATATTGAATATCTTGTAAAATTATTACCTTCATTTTTATCCAGTTGTTTTCTTCATATCCATAATGTGACTACAATAAAAAGAGGGCATTGATTTCAGTTGAATGGCATAATTTACTTTGTATGATGTTTATCCAGGAAAATCTTGGAGGTCCATAGCTTGAGATGAAGCTGTTGGTTTAGTCTTCCATCGTTATAATTTCCTTAATAATGTTTTCCTTTTCCATTATTAACAGTGGTTCTTTAACTGCTCTTAATATCTTTTTACAATTAAAATCTTTTTTCAAAATTCTTCTTTAACATCTACTTAAAAAATATCTTTTTGAAAAAAAATAACACTTTGAAAAACTTTCTTTAGAATCTCCAAAAAATCTCTTTGAAAATTTTTTTTAAAAAAATCAATCTAATCTGCCTCTGAACTTCCAACTTGACTATATATATCCTGATTCTTGGATTGATTAAGCAGCCTATCCCACTGTACTTGGTTTGCTATCTTCTTAAGGATTGGACAATTCACTTTTAGCAGGATAGATAACAGATTATAAGTATTAGTTCATGTTTTCCATTTTATTAAGACTGCCTCAAGCTATTATCACACTTTATTCAAAAACATTGTTCCAAAAATTAAAAATGTAATTTTTTTAATAAATGCCAGCTTTAAATAAATACGAGTGATATATTTAAATTATATTGTAATTTAAAACTATAAAATCAATAATGATTTATCTTTATTATTTTCTTTTCTCAATTATAGAAAATAATGATTTTCTTGTAACGTCATAAACTAAACTTTTTGCTATATTTTTCTAGAAAAAAATATAAGATTGACTTTTTTATACATCTGCTGTTTTTTAAGGTGGGAGGGTAAAATAGTTTTTAGAATACATACACATGTGAAACAGCATGCTGGTTTCAATATATATATATATATTGATAAGTATCAAAATTTCTGCCCTCACAACTCTGATACAAATTGCTTGATAAAGGTATATTAACAATTATTATTAGTCATTAATTAAACTAGAGATTATCCAATAATGAATAATATTTTTGTAGTGTAATTTTAACTACACCACTCTGAATTCTGAAGTCACAGATTTTTTCACCTATCACATGTTTATGATTACATCCCTTATTGATTTTATTAAATTATATTTGTAAACTTTAAATTAAACATAACTAAATGTATATGTAACAGCAAGAGTAATTCACCCTCTCCCAGGTTATGAACTAAAAACACTTTTTTAATTTACACTTCCTTTGTTTAAATTATATTTAAAAACATTCTGCTTCATCAATTTTAGCTTTTGTATTATTTATCAATATATTTAAATTAGCATTCTAAAGTCTACATTAAATCAACTGAATATATTGTAGCTATTGTCATAGCAATGCCAAAGTTATATTATGAGTATACAAATGGAAATAAACAAATGAGGAATGAAATACACCCAGCAAATAATTGTGTGACTAAAGATTTTATTTAATCAGTAAATATCTACTGATATATTCTTTTACCTAATTTTTGGTGAGGAGACAACCCCCAAAATTTATATATAAAACAAAAGGATTTTATATGTAAATATTTAAATAAAGTCAATAATATGCAAAGGAGATAAGTGGCTCTCTCTTAACTATTAAATTAAAAATTATACAAGGAGTATTAATATTTTAAAATTACTTTGATTTATTAAAAGTTATGAAAATACTCATTATATTTGTATATTCTTTTAATATGGATCACTAGACCAAAGCAAGTAACACATAAGCTTTTATCTTTGGTACATTGTCCAGTGTTTTCTCTGTCAACTACTAGAGGCTGCTAAAGAGGAAAAGAAACAGAATCTTGGAGACAAATTGTCAATAAAGTTTTTTGTTTCAAGCAAAGTAAATACTAATACTATGTGTAACTATATTCAATGTTTATGTGATAATAATTAAAAAAGGAAAGATATTTAAAGGAAGAAGAAAGACTATCAAGACAAAATGATAAGATTGTTTAAAAGGAAGAAGTTTTAATATTTTACATTGTTTTTGAATATTTAAGATAAATAAATAAAGAAACATATTGAACTATAAAAGAATATAGAATAAAAAGAGAAATTTGAGAATGTCATATAAGACATTATGTTTTGTTCATGAATGAACAAGAATAATAAAATATTTAAATTTGAATTATTTACAGAGCAAACTATATTATAACTTATTGAGAATAATATGAATAAAACTATTTGAATGAAAGTTGCATTGAAATAAATAATTTTTATATATGCAAATGTGAGAAGTGATAATGAATAGTTAGTGATATAATAGATTTGAGCTTCTGTCCTAATATCTAACTTGAGAAGTATTTAAGAAGGAATTTACAAATAATATTATATTGATTTATTATTATTATTATTTAGTAATTTATCTGATTGTTATGTTTATGCATATATTAAAGCAAGTATTGGATATAATACTTTTCTATTTTATAAAAATACATGAGTTAATTATACTTAATTATCATAATGCTATAATACATTTTATTTTATATAACACATGCTAATAGTTATACAACATTAATCCCATGTATATG
Source organism: Epiperipatus broadwayi (assembly GCA_028023455.1). Taxonomy (NCBI): domain Eukaryota; kingdom Metazoa; phylum Onychophora; class Udeonychophora; order Euonychophora; family Peripatidae; genus Epiperipatus; species Epiperipatus broadwayi. The sequence continues at coordinate 20,941 of JAQFVV010002436.1, read as the reverse complement.
ACTCACAGAAAGAAACCTCCTATAGCTCTGAGAACATGCTCACTGATGTGTGACATTTGGAATATAAAGATGTAGAAGAAAATGGTCAATACATGTATTATGGTGATTTCTATATATCATACATCAAATATTACTCTTCAATTTTACTGTTATATAATTGTTGATTATTTATTTAATGGATTACTCTAAAACTATCTATTGCTTCTCATTTTTGCTTATCCAAATCACCAAGTGGATGCTCTGCACATAGTTACTGTTACAATATGTAAATATATTATATTTTTAATGGATGTTTAGATTAAAATAATTATTGTGGGAGTCATCCATTTATAATTATTTAATTTAAAAGCATTTTACTTAAGATAGTAGCCAATTAAGGTTAAGCTAAGAGTGAAAGTAAAACTATCAGGCTATTTTTTTCAAAATAAAAATTCTCTTTTGATTGCCACCCTAGATCTAATATAGAGACAAAGTACTGCACACCCTAAATATTTTTCTCTAAACATTCATTAAAAATATTACATTATAATACACAAATTATAAGTGGAGAGGTTAATTACAATAAGTAAAAAAAATTAAAAAGTGTGTATGTTTTAATTCCTTACATCTAATTATATAAACCACAGTGCTTTGTCTCTATATTAGATCTAGAGAAGCATTCAAAAGAAAATTCTCCATTTGAATGCAATAGTTGATAGTTTACTTTTATTCTTAGACTGGGGCAATTAACCTTGATTAACTACTGTCCTAGGTAAAAAGCTGTCTAATTAAATAATTATAAATGGATAACTTTACTAACCATATATATGTAATACTGCCTAATGCTATACTAGTGATAATAAATAAAATAAAAATTCATATAACATTAAAACAGTAGCCAAAAGATTAAACTTTACTAAAATTCTTCCACAATCATGGTTTCATTTATTAACAAATAGACCTTTTCAAGTCAAATTCAACTAAACAATATTATCCATTTACATAATCAAAGAGTAACTTTAGTGATAAAATATTATGAATCTGAGACTATCGATCTCATTAAGACATCTTTTGATGCTAAATGAAGTTAGATTTTGAAGTAAATGATGAGAAGGCTTTTTGTTTGGTGTATATAGATGGTATGTTTAATTGAATTTCACTTGAAAAGGTCTATTTGTCAATAGATAAAAAAAGTTGTAGAATAATATTAATGAAGTTTAGTTTTTATTGGCTAATGTTGTAATGTTATATAAATTTTTATTATATATATATACATATAAGCTTACATTACTATTAGAGCACACACCCACACACACACACATATATATATATATTCACACATTATTTCTTAATATTATAGAACAATAAATTGTACATAATTTTAATCTAACAAAAATTACATACCTTCAAAACCAACCAATATCTTCTTAAATCCAATTTTTTCATTTCAAATCTATTCTAACAGTTTACTTTCAAATCCTGCTGTATGTTGTATTTTATTATCAGTAATTTAATATAAATGTATGATTTTAACATTATTAATGAATTTCAACCTTTTAAGGTTTTAATCTTCTAAACCTTATCTAAAAATAAAAAGTATGAAAGTGAACTCAAAAATAACTCAAATAGCTTTTTAAATGTAATTAACCAAAAAATAGTTTAAACAAAAGTATAAATATCTTTTCGTCCATTAATTCTATTCAAAATGGATTTCACTTTTTAATATATAAAATGTCCTTTTCATTCTTTCAGTTTTTTAAAAATTATTTTTGTGGTCAAATTAATTTCTTTACCCTCATTCATCCTGTTTTCACAAAAACCCAGTTGATGTTCCAGTTAAAAATGATCAAACAAACTGACAAGAAAGTCTGTTATGTGATAATATGTTGGACTATTTCCATTATCTGTCATTAAATGTTGAATTAATAGAAAATTTTAAATTTTATTCATACTTTTTTAGATACAAATAACTGTTAGTAACAACACACAAGTTGATAAATAACACAGGTTATTAGAGAACACAAGTTAGTAGATTACATAATGTTTTGAATGATACTATTTCTGCTCTCTTCAGGTATTGCTAGTCTGACGAAGAACAGAGAGCAATACCACTTGAAATGTTGTGTAATCTACTAACCTGGGTTGTCCCCTAATCTATGTTGTCTGCTAACTTGTGAGTTATTACTAACAGTTGCTGGTATTTGAAAAATATTAATTTTTTTTAGACATTCAACATTTAACATTTAATGACAGATGATGGAAATAGCCCATTATATTATCAAATATAATGTTTTTTTTAGTTTAAATTAAGAGATAAAAATCATTGAATGTTACATTATAGTGATTAGTCACCCATACTTATTTACTAAATAAATAATTATGTGGTAATATCAGCTACAATAATAAGAATCTACAGTGACTATTAAAAATTAGCCCAGCTAGCTTTCTTTTAGTCTTAAATATGGATTAAAAGTCTTATTTTAATTAATAATCAACTTCTTTATAATATAGGAATTAAATAGATTAATGGAAAATACTAAAAATATTTAATGTTTTAATTAGAGGAGATTTGAATTCAGATTTTCAAGCTCTTTTTAGTCATACACTCCATCTTACAAACAAACACACATGATCACATACATGTGAAAAAGATAAATGATCTTCAATATATGTATTTTGTGCAGAACCAGTGGTCATCAGTTGGTTCAGATTATTATCTCCCACACACATACATAATCAGTGCTCAATTTATATTAAGATAGTAAACCTTCAAACATTAATGAACAGGCTTTAATCTTCTCCATTTTCAATCATTGAAAATCAGATGATAGAATGTTCAAAGCCCTTGTTTGCCAATTTTGTTGTTATACCCATGTTGACCATAAGCCAATCTGACCCATCATACATGGTTATGTGTGTCAGTTGTATAAGATGGAATGAATGACTAAGGGGAGTTTAAATGTCTGGGTTTAAATTCCATCTAATTATATCTAGCTTAAAAATATATATAATATATTTGTATTTAAACATTTGATGTTATAGTATAAATAAATGATAATTATTTGTAATAGTTAAATTAGTCAGGAGTGGTATTTAAACATGGTTTGCAAGATATAAATTGTGAAATGATTTTTAGATATGGATAATTAATTACTGGGATTCATAATGAATGACTAGTCAAGAATAGCTCCTGATGCATTATAATATAAGATATTAAAACAACAGTAAATTTCTTCACGAAATAGTGTCATTTAGTATAAGCTTTAGCTCTAAGTAAATGGTAAAAGGTTGTGATAATAATCCACATTCAGTGTCTACCTATCCAATATTTCCAGACTAATTTTTAGCTTATGGCTTTCAATGTTGGGAGCTTTGCATCTGATATCATTGCACCTGGATCTTTTGGATTCAATGCATTCTTACCTAGAACCCATCTTTATCTTTTTGCTTGACTGTAAAGCTAGCAGCTCAACTGAAAAAAATTCATTTCAAGTTATTTTGCATGTGATATTTTAATGGATTAATTTAGATGTTGTTTTAAAACCTATTTTCCAAGCTCACGTGATTGATCATGCATATGTATTTATTGACAATGCAATTGCATGTTTCTGCAATAACATTTCATTTTTATTCACTTTTTTAATTATATATATATATATATAAAGTATGCAAAAACTATTATATATATAAAGTATGCAAAAACTCTCAGTATCAAGAAAGTTGTAATAATGAATGGTTTAGAAAATACAGTTTTATCACAGATTATGACTTCAGTTATGTTTTCTAAATGCATCATAAATCAAGAATCATGTACAAGAAAACAAGCAAAATGTAACTTGTTATATTTGAATCAATGGTTATAGTAAACATAAAAAATATGATTAAAGAAGCAAAACAAAAAACAAAGCTTAAAATTGAAAAAATAAAGATGAAATATTTTACTAAGATGATGATGATGATTATTATTATAAATAATTAAGCAAATTTATCTTTCTTTAACACTGTAACAACACTTGTTTTATTTAACTTAATTAAATTTGACAGTTTCAATTGCATTGCAATCTTCTTCAGAGGTTCAGATCCAGTTTTTCAACTGTTTCTAAATGCTTTAATAAAATTATAAATAATTAAACAAATTCATCTTTCTTCATCACTGTAAGAATGCTTGTTTTATTTAATTTAATTAGTTTGACAGTTTTAACTGACCAACAGTCTTTTCTCAAAGCTAAAGGAAACAAGCATTGTCATAGTGATAAAGAACATTGGATTTGTTTAATTACATATTATTATTACTACTAATAAAAAGAGCAAATAATTATTAAATATAAATAATAATATTTCAGTTGTGGGGTTTTTTTAATGATAATTTTACATCACCATTTTGAATTTATTACACTGAATATTCCATTAAATCATGCTTCATTTCATTGAAGTGATTTTTTTTGTTGCAATGCTGTTAATATATATATATATATATTGAATCAAAGTTCACTATTTATTTTTAATTTAAATTCAATTTAAAATAAAATTAGATCAAGAAATATATTATATCATTGATAAATATAACTTTAATATTCCAACTGATTAAATCTTTAGTGCATTTATGATGGATGACAGGCATTTTTACCTGTTTCATAGATATGAAAATATTTCTTAAACAAAAATTGTTTCTGAAGTAAGGTGTACATTTTTCAAATTATTTTTAATATACTTTAATTATGTATATAATGTAAGTTTTTAAGTGCTGAGTAAATATTGTATTTTTTTGAGATTATTTATATTTTTGATAAAAAACATTTTTGTCTTCAGTGGATTGGAAATTCTATTTTCAGATTTTTATACAATGATACTGAATCAAAATTATGCAGCATATATTATTATTATATAATATCTAAATATTTTAATTATATAATAAATAAATCTTGTACAATGCTCTTTTTGGGAATGAATTGCTTTGATAATATTGATAGCCCATGATATCCATAGTTTTAAATATGATTCCCATTTTAGAAAATGAAAAACATTCTAAAAAAAAAATTAAGTTAGATTGTTATCAGAAAATAGGTGATTGTTTGTCAAAGTAAAAAGTAGAAACTGATGACAATCGCTATGGTAAATATTGTACAAACAGTGTATATATATATATTATTGAATATCGTCTTTTATATTTTTTTCTAAGTACTATTTCCACTCTCTCTATTTTTTTGCCTTACTGTCTTCAGTGACATAGTTCAATATAGGGTCTGATGTTTTAAGTCTATGCACAAATTGACAAGTTTCATTGATTCTGCAATCACATGTCTACACTTTTCATGTAGCAATTACATGTTTATTTTCCATTTTTTACAGACTTTGTATGTAAAGTATGCCAAAATCTCAGTATTAAGAGAACTGTAATGGCAACAGGTTTATAGATTAATAATCCTTAATTGAGATATTGCATAGGTATGTTAATACATCATTTGATTATTTTAATTTACCATAGTATAATTTATTGAAAGAAGATAATTGTTGAAAGTTCACCCCAAAATTAGTTCCTGGTTTTGCCTTTATCAAAACATGTAAAATTCAATGCTAAAACTCATACATTTAAGCAACTAGCACCATCTTGACTCATTTTTTTGCAATCATATTTAAACTAGAAATTAAAACAATTCTACAAAGATACTTGTATAGTTATATATATTATAACACCAGCACAGTAACTATATTTTTTAGTAATGTTCACTTTTATCATAGTTATTTGCAGTGACTATTACTTGGTAAACACTGACTATTCAAACTTAAAATTATTACTTATGTATAAAGTAGAAAGCTGTGGTTTTTTACTAACTTGCATGAGATACTATAAATCAGCATGTGTTCCTTAAAACTGTGATGTAGATGATTTATATCAACAAATGACTACATACTTGCACATTTTTGTGTGGAGATTCTATTAATCTGCATAAATAAAAAATAGTCTAAAAAGTAAAATTTGTCTAGATTTTTATGTCCAAGTGACATTTTCTTATAAATGATTAACTCTATGTGCATTATTTAGGAAAAATAGAGAAAAGTGATTAACTTATTGTGTTCTTAGCAATCTATTTACTCAAAAGTTTCAGGTTTGTGGATAAATGATAGACCCTATATACCTTGGATTTCCTAAATCTTTTTTATTCATATCATACACAAATCCATCTCCATTAGTACTAAACTAAATCAGTTGTTTCTAAGAGATAACAAGATCACATGGAATTACAATATGTCACATGATCACTATCTCATACTAGCACAATAATTGTTATTAAACAATTCAAAACAAAACAACACTCTCCATATAGTAGTGCGATCTTGTGCTAACAAGAGCAATCAATGGATGCCAGAAGGCTTGTGCATAAAATCCCTATCTAGTGCCTACTCATCCAATATCCCCATACTAGTTTCTGGCTTGTGGCCTTCATCAGTGAGGAGCCTTGGATCTGAGAGCACTGCACCTAGATCTTAGGATCTAATGCAACCCTCCAGCACCCACCTTTTAACTCTATTTAACTACAAAACTATGAGAATGAAATTGAAAACACTATCAATATTTTCAATCCAAGCTCAATAGCAGTGCTCTCAGATCCAAGGCTCCTCACTGATGAAGGCCACAAGCCAGAAACTAGTATGGGGATATTGTATGAGTAGGCACTAGATAGGGATTTTATGCACAAGCCTTCTGGCATCCATTGATTGCTCTTGTTAGCACAAGATGGCACTACTATATGGAGAGTGTTGTTTTGTTTTGAATTGTTTAATAACAATTATTCTGCTAGTATGAGATAGTGATCATGTGATGTTTAGTGGTTTAACACCAATCCTGTCTAATAGGATAGTGGTGGCTATGGTTGTTAAAGAGCCAAAGATGCCAAAATGTATGGGTGCTGAATTGAGTTCAGACCCATATGACTATATAAGCTATTGAGCTTGGATTGAAAATATTGATAGTGTTTTCAATTTCATTCTCATAGTTTTGTAGTTAAATAGAGTTAAAAGGTGGGTGCTGGAGGGTTGCATTAGATCCTAAGATCTAGGTGCAGTGCTCTCAGATCCAAGGCTCCTCACTGATGAAGGCCACAAGCCAGAAACTAGTATGGGGATATTGGATGAGTAGGCACTAGATAGGGATTTTATGCACAAGCCTTCTGGCATCCATTGATTGCTCTTGTTAGCACAAGATGGCACTACTATATGGAGAGTGTTGTTTTGTTTTGAATTGTTTAATAACAATTATTGTGCTAGTATGAGATAGTGATCATGTGATGTTTAGTGGTTTAACACCAATCCTGCCTAATAGGATAGTGGTGGCTATGGTTGTTAAAGAGCCAAAGATGCCAAAATGTATGGGTGCTGAATTGAGTTCAGACCCATATGACTATATAAGCTATTGAGCTTGGATTGAAAATATTGATAGTGTTTTCAATTTCATTCTCATAGTTTTGTAGTTAAATAGAGTTAAAAGGTGGGTGCTGGAGGGTTGCATTAGATCCTAAGATCTAGGTGCAGTGCTCTCAGATCCAAGGCTCCTCACTGATGAAGGCCACAAGCCAGAAACTAGTATGGGGATATTGGATGAGTAGGCACTAGATAGGGATTTTATGCACAAGCCTTCTGGCATCCATTGATTGCTCTTGTTAGCACAAGATGGCACTACTATATGGAGAGTGTTGTTTTGTTTTGAATTGTTTAATAACAATTATTGTGCTAGTATGAGATAGTGATCATGTGATGTTTAGTGGTTTAACACCAATCCTGCCTAATAGGATAGTGGTGGCTATGGTTGTTAAAGAGCCAAAGATGCCAAAATGTATGGGTGCTGAATTGAGTTCAGACCCATATGACTATATAAGCTATTGAGCTTGGATTGAAAATATTGATAGTGTTTTCAATTTCATTCTCATAGTTTTGTAGTTAAATAGAGTTAAAAGGTGGGTGCTGGAGGGTTGCATTAGATCCTAAGATCTAGGTGCAGTGCTCTCAGATCCAAGGCTCCTCACTGATGAAGGCCACAAGCCAGAAACTAGTATGGGGATATTGGATGAGTAGGCACTAGATAGGGATTTTATGCACAAGCCTTCTGGCATCCATTGATTGCTCTTGTTAGCACAAGATGGCACTACTATATGGAGAGTGTTGTTTTGTTTTGAATTGTTTAATAACAATTATTGTGCTAGTATGAGATAGTGATCATGTGATGTTTAGTGGTTTAACACCAATCCTGCCTAATAGGATAGTGGTGGCTATGGTTGTTAAAGAGCTAAAGATGCTAAAATGTATGGGTGCTGAATTGAGTTCAGACCCATATGACTATATAAGCTATTGAGCTTGGATTGAAAATATTGATAGTGTTTTCAATTTCATTCTCATAGTTTTGTAGTTAAATAGAGTTAAAAGGTGGGTGCTGGAGGGTTGCATTAGATCCTAAGATCTAGGTGCAGTGCTCTCAGATCCAAGGCTCCTCACTGATGAAGGCCACAAGCCAGAAACTAGTATGGGGATATTGGATGAGTAGGCACTAGATAGGGATTTTATGCACAAGCCTTCTGGCATCCATTGATTGCTCTTGTTAGCACAAGATGGCACTACTATATGGAGAGTGTTGTTTTGTTTTGAATTGTTTAATAACAATTATTGTGCTAGTATGAGATAGTGATCATGTGATGTTTAGTGGTTTAACACCAATCCTGCCTAATAGGATAGTGGTGGCTATGGTTGTTAAAGAGCCAAAGATGCCAAAATGTATGGGTGCTGAATTGAGTTCAGACCCATATGACTATATAAGCTATTGAGCTTGGATTGAAAATATTGATAGTGTTTTCAATTTCATTCTCATAGTTTTGTAGTTAAATAGAGTTAAAAGGTGGGTGCTGGAGGGTTGCATTAGATCCTAAGATCTAGGTGCAGTGCTCTCAGATCCAAGGCTCCTCACTGATGAAGGCCACAAGCCAGAAACTAGTATGGGGATATTGGATGAGTAGGCACTAGATAGGGATTTTATGCACAAGCCTTCTGGCATCCATTGATTGCTCTTGTTAGCACAAGATGGCACTACTATATGGAGAGTGTTGTTTTGTTTTGAATTGTTTAATAACAATTATTGTGCTAGTATGAGATAGTGATCATGTGATGTTTAGTGGTTTAACACCAATCCTGCCTAATAGGATAGTGGTGGCTATGGTTGTTAAAGAGCCAAAGATGCCAAAATGTATGGGTGCTGAATTGAGTTCAGACCCATATGACTATATAAGCTATTGAGCTTGGATTGAAAATATTGATAGTGTTTTCAATTTCATTCTCATAGTTTTGTAGTTAAATAGAGTTAAAAGGTGGGTGCTGGAGGGTTGCATTAGATCCTAAGATCTAGGTGCAGTGCTCTCAGATCCAAGGCTCCTCACTGATGAAGGCCACAAGCCAGAAACTAGTATGGGGATATTGGATGAGTAGGCACTAGATAGGGATTTTATGCACAAGCCTTCTGGCATCCATTGATTGCTCTTGTTAGCACAAGATGGCACTACTATATGGAGAGTGTTGTTTTGTTTTGAATTGTTTAATAACAATTATTGTGCTAGTATGAGATAGTGATCATGTGATGTTTAGTGGTTTAACACCAATCCTGCCTAATAGGATAGTGGTGGCTATGGTTGTTAAAGAGCTAAAGATGCTAAAATGTATGGGTGCTGAATTGAGTTCAGACCCATATGACTATATAAGCTATTGAGCTTGGATTGAAAATATTGATAGTGTTTTCAATTTCATTCTCATAGTTTTGTAGTTAAATAGAGTTAAAAGGTGGGTGCTGGAGGGTTGCATTAGATCCTAAGGTCTAGGTGCAGTGCTCTCAGATCCAAGGCTCCTCACTGATGAAGGCCACAATCCAGAAACTAGTATGGGGATATTGGATGAGTAGGCACTAGATAGGGATTTTATGCACAAGCCTTCTGGCATCCATTGATTGCTCTTGTTAGCACAAGATGGCACTACTATATCGAGAGTGTTGTTTTGTTTTGAATTGTTTAATAACAATTATTGTGCTAGTATGTGATAGTGATCATGTGATGTTTAGTGGTTTAACACCAATCCTGCCTAATAGGATAGTGGTGGCTATGGTTGTTAAAGAGCCAAAGACGCCAAAATGTATGGGTGCTGAATTGAGTTCAGACCCATATGACTATATAAACTATTGAGTTAGGATTGAAAATATTGATAGTGTTTTCAATTTCATTCTCATAGTTTTGTAGTTAAATAGAGTTAAAAGGTGGGTGCTGGAGGGTTGCATTAGATCCTAAGATCTAGGTGCAGTGCTCTCAGATCCAAGGCTCCTCACTGATGAAGGCCACAAGCCAGAAACTAGTATGGGGATATTGGATGAGTAGGCACTAGATAGGGATTTTATGCACAAGCCTTCTGGCATCCATTGATTGCTCTTGTTAGCACAAGATGGCACTACTATATGGAGAGTGTTGTTTTGTTTTGAATTGTTTAATAACAATTATTGTGCTAGTATGAGATAGTGATCATGTGATGTTTAGTGGTTTAACACCAATCCTGCCTAATAGGATAGTGGTGGCTATGGTTGTTAAAGAGCCAAAGATGCCAAAATGTATGGGTGCTGAATTGAGTTCAGACCCATATGACTATATAAGCTATTGAGCTTGGATTGAAAATATTGATAGTGTTTTCAATTTCATTCTCATAGTTTTGTAGTTAAATAGAGTTAAAAGGTGGGTGCTGGAGGGTTGCATTAGATCCTAAGATCTAGGTGCAGTGCTCTCAGATCCAAGGCTCCTCACTGATGAAGGCCACAAGCCAGAAACTAGTATGGGGATATTGGATGAGTAGGCACTAGATAGGGATTTTATGCACAAGCCTTCTGGCATCCATTGATTGCTCTTGTTAGCACAAGATGGCACTACTATATGGAGAGTGTTGTTTTGTTTTGAATTGTTTAATAACAATTATTGTGCTAGTATGAGATAGTGATCATGTGATGTTTAGTGGTTTAACACCAATCCTGCCTAATAGGATAGTGGTGGCTATGGTTGTTAAAGAGCCAAAGATGCCAAAATGTATGGGTGCTGAATTGAGTTCAGACCCATATGACTATATAAGCTATTGAGCTTGGATTGAAAATATTGATAGTGTTTTCAATTTCATTCTCATAGTTTTGTAGTTAAATAGAGTTAAAAGGTGGGTGCTGGAGGGTTGCATTAGATCCTAAGATCTAGGTGCAGTGCTCTCAGATCCAAGGCTCCTCACTGATGAAGGCCACAAGCCAGAAACTAGTATGGGGATATTGGATGAGTAGGCACTAGATAGGGATTTTATGCACAAGCCTTCTGGCATCCATTGATTGCTCTTGTTAGCACAAGATGGCACTACTATATGGAGAGTGTTGTTTTGTTTTGAATTGTTTAATAACAATTATTGTGCTAGTATGAGATAGTGATCATGTGATGTTTAGTGGTTTAACACCAATCCTGCCTAATAGGATAGTGGTGGCTATGGTTGTTAAAGAGCCAAAGATGCCAAAATGTATGGGTGCTGAATTGAGTGCAGACCCATATGACTATATAAGCTATTGAGCTTGGATTGAAAATATTGATAGTGTTTTCAATTTCATTCTCATAGTTTTGTAGTTAAATAGAGTTAAAAGGTGGGTGCTGGAGGGTTGCATTAGATCCTAAGATCTAGGTGCAGTGCTCTCAGATCCAAGGCTCCTCACTGATGAAGGCCACAAGCCAGAAACTAGTATGGGGATATTGGATGAGTAGGCACTAGATAGGGATTTTATGCACAAGCCTTCTGGCATCCATTGATTGCTCTTGTTAGCACAAGATGGCACTACTATATGGAGAGTGTTGTTTTGTTTTGAATTGTTTAATAACAATTATTGTGCTAGTATGAGATAGTGATCATGTGATGTTTAGTGGTTTAACACCAATCCTGCCTAATAGGATAGTGGTGGCTATGGTTGTTAAAGAGCCAAAGATGCCAAAATGTATGGGTGCTGAATTGAGTTCAGACCCATATGACTATATAAGCTATTGAGCTTGGATTGAAAATATTGATAGTGTTTTCAATTTCATTCTCATAGTTTTGTAGTTAAATAGAGTTAAAAGGTGGGTGCTGGAGGGTTGCATTAGATCCTAAGATCTAGGTGCAGTGCTCTCAGATCCAAGGCTCCTCACTGATGAAGGCCACAATCCAGAAACTAGTATGGGGATATTGGATGAGTAGGCACTAGATAGGGATTTTATGCACAAGCCTTCTGGCATCCATTGATTGCTCTTGTTAGCACAAGATGGCACTACTATATGGAGAGTGTTGTTTTGTTTTGAATTGTTTAATAACAATTATTGTGCTAGTATGAGATAGTGATCATGTGATGTTTAGTGGTTTAACACCAATCCTGCCTAATAGGATAGTGGTGGCTATGGTTGTTAAAGAGCCAAAGATGCCAAAATGTATGGGTGCTGAATTGAGTTCAGACCCATATGACTATATAAGCTATTGAGCTTGGATTGAAAATATTGATAGTGTTTTCAATTTCATTCTCATAGTTTTGTAGTTAAATAGAGTTAAAAGGTGGGTGCTGGAGGGTTGCATTAGATCCTAAGATCTAGGTGCAGTGCTCTCAGATCCAAGGCTCCTCACTGATGAAGGCCACAAGCCAGAAACTAGTATGGGGATATTGGATGAGTAGGCACTAGATAGGGATTTTATGCACAAGCCTTCTGGCATCCATTGATTGCTCTTGTTAGCACAAGATGGCACTACTATATGGAGAGTGTTGTTTTGTTTTGAATTGTTTAATAACAATTATTGTGCTAGTATGAGATAGTGATCATGTGATGTTTAGTGGTTTAACACCAATCCTGCCTAATAGGATAGTGGTGGCTATGGTTGTTAAAGAGCCAAAGACGCCAAAATGTATGGGTGCTGAATTGAGTTCAGACCCATATGACTATATAAGCTATTGAGCTTGGATTGAAAATATTGATAGTGTTTTCAATTTCATTCTCATAGTTTTGTAGTTAAATAGAGTTAAAAGGTGGGTGCTGGAGGGTTGCATTAGATCCTAAGATCTAGGTGCAGTGCTCTCAGATCCAAGGCTCCTCACTGATGAAGGCCACAAGCCAGAAACTAGTATGGGGATATTGGATGAGTAGGCACTAGATAGGGATTTTATGCACAAGCCTTCTGGCATCCATTGATTGCTCTTGTTAGCACAAGATGGCACTACTATATGGAGAGTGTTGTTTTGTTTTGAATTGTTTAATAACAATTATTGTGCTAGTATGAGATAGTGATCATGTGATGTTTAGTGGTTTAACACCAATCCTGCCTAATAGGATAGTGGTGGCTATGGTTGTTAAAGAGCCAAAGATGCCAAAATGTATGGGTGCTGAATTGAGTTCAGACCCATATGACTATATAAGCTATTGAGCTTGGATTGAAAATATTGATAGTGTTTTCAATTTCATTCTCATAGTTTTGTAGTTAAATAGAGTTAAAAGGTGGGTGCTGGAGGGTTGCATTAGATCCTAAGATCTAGGTGCAGTGCTCTCAGATCCAAGGCTCCTCACTGATGAAGGCCACAAGCCAGAAACTAGTATGGGGATATTGGATGAGTAGGCACTAGATAGGGATTTTATGCACAAGCCTTCTGGCATCCATTGATTGCTCTTGTTAGCACAAGATGGCACTACTATATGGAGAGTGTTGTTTTGTTTTGAATTGTTTAATAACAATTATTGTGCTAGTATGAGATAGTGATCATGTGATGTTTAGTGGTTTAACACCAATCCTGCCTAATAGGATAGTGGTGGCTATGGTTGTTAAAGAGCCAAAGATGCCAAAATGTATGGGTGCTGAATTGAGTTCAGACCCATATGACTATATAAGCTATTGAGCTTGGATTGAAAATATTGATAGTGTTTTCAATTTCATTCTCATAGTTTTGTAGTTAAATAGAGTTAAAAGGTGGGTGCTGGAGGGTTGCATTAGATCCTAAGATCTAGGTGCAGTGCTCTCAGATCCAAGGCTCCTCACTGATGAAGGCCACAAGCCAGAAACTAGTATGGGGATATTGGATGAGTAGGCACTAGATAGGGATTTTATGCACAAGCCTTCTGGCATCCATTGATTGCTCTTGTTAGCACAAGATGGCACTACTATATGGAGAGTGTTGTTTTGTTTTGAATTGTTTAATAACAATTATTGTGCTAGTATGAGATAGTGATCATGTGATGTTTAGTGGTTTAACACCAATCCTGCCTAATAGGATAGTGGTGGCTATGGTTGTTAAAGAGCCAAAGATGCCAAAATGTATGGGTGCTGAATTGAGTTCAGACCCATATGACTATATAAGCTATTGAGCTTGGATTGAAAATATTGATAGTGTTTTCAATTTCATTCTCATAGTTTTGTAGTTAAATAGAGTTAAAAGGTGGGTGCTGGAGGGTTGCATTAGATCCTAAGATCTAGGTGCAGTGCTCTCAGATCCAAGGCTCCTCACTGATGAAGGCCACAAGCCAGAAACTAGTATGGGGATATTGGATGAGTAGGCACTAGATAGGGATTTTATGCACAAGCCTTCTGGCATCCATTGATTGCTCTTGTTAGCACAAGATGGCACTACTATATGGAGAGTGTTGTTTTGTTTTAAATTGTTTAATAACAATTATTGTGCTAGTATGAGATAGTGATCATGTGATGTTTAGTGGTTTAACACCAATCCTGCCTAATAGGATAGTGGTGGCTATGGTTGTTAAAGAGCTAAAGATGCTAAAATGTATGGGTGCTGAATTGAGTTCAGACCCATATGACTATATAAGCTATTGAGCTTGGATTGAAAATATTGATAGTGTTTTCAATTTCATTCTCATAGTTTTGTAGTTAAATAGAGTTAAAAGGTGGGTGCTGGAGGGTTGCATTAGATCCTAAGATCTAGGTGCAGTGCTCTCAGATCCAAGGCTCCTCACTGATGAAGGCCACAAGCCAGAAACTAGTATGGGGATATTGGATGAGTAGGCACTAGATAGGGATTTTATGCACAAGCCTTCTGGCATCCATTGATTGCTCTTGTTAGCACAAGATGGCACTACTATATGGAGAGTGTTGTTTTGTTTTGAATTGTTTAATAACAATTATTGTGCTAGTATGAGATAGTGATCATGTGATGTTTAGTGGTTTAACACCAATCCTGCCTAATAGGATAGTGGTGGCTATGGTTGTTAAAGAGCCAAAGACGCCAAAATGTATGGGTGCTGAATTGAGTTCAGACCCATATGACTATATAAGCTATTGAGCTTGGATTGAAAATATTGATAGTGTTTTCAATTTCATTCTCATAGTTTTGTAGTTAAATAGAGTTAAAAGGTGGGTGCTGGAGGGTTGCATTAGATCCTAAGATCTAGGTGCAGTGCTCTCAGATCCAAGGCTCCTCACTGATGAAGGCCACAAGCCAGAAACTAGTATGGGGATATTGGATGAGTAGGCACTAGATAGGGATTTTATGCACAAGCCTTCTGGCATCCATTGATTGCTCTTGTTAGCACAAGATGGCACTACTATATGGAGAGTGTTGTTTTGTTTTGAATTGTTTAATAACAATTATTGTGCTAGTATGAGATAGTGATCATGTGATGTTTAGTGGTTTAACACCAATCCTGCCTAATAGGATAGTGGTGGCTATGGTTGTTAAAGAGCCAAAGACGCCAAAATGTATGGGTGCTGAATTGAGTTCAGACCCATATGACTATATAAGCTATTGAGCTTGGATTGAAAATATTGATAGTGTTTTCAATTTCATTCTCATAGTTTTGTAGTTAAATAGAGTTAAAAGGTGGGTGCTGGAGGGTTGCATTAGATCCTAAGATCTAGGTGCAGTGCTCTCAGATCCAAGGCTCCTCACTGATGAAGGCCACAAGCCAGAAACTAGTATGGGGATATTGGATGAGTAGGCACTAGATAGGGATTTTATGCACAAGCCTTCTGGCATCCATTGATTGCTCTTGTTAGCACAAGATGGCACTACTATATGGAGAGTGTTGTTTTGTTTTGAATTGTTTAATAACAATTATTGTGCTAGTATGAGATAGTGATCATGTGATGTTTAGTGGTTTAACACCAATCCTGCCTAATAGGATAGTGGTGGCTATGGTTGTTAAAGAGCCAAAGATGCCAAAATGTATGGGTGCTGAATTGAGTTCAGACCCATATGACTATATAAGCTATTGAGCTTGGATTGAAAATATTGATAGTGTTTTCAATTTCATTCTCATAGTTTTGTAGTTAAATAGAGTTAAAAGGTGGGTGCTGGAGGGTTGCATTAGATCCTAAGATCTAGGTGCAGTGCTCTCAGATCCAAGGCTCCTCACTGATGAAGGCCACAAGCCAGAAACTAGTATGGGGATATTGGATGAGTAGGCACTAGATAGGGATTTTATGCACAAGCCTTCTGGCATCCATTGATTGCTCTTGTTAGCACAAGATGGCACTACTATATGGAGAGTGTTGTTTTGTTTTGAATTGTTTAATAACAATTATTGTGCTAGTATGAGATAGTGATCATGTGATGTTTAGTGGTTTAACACCAATCCTGCCTAATAGGATAGTGGTGGCTATGGTTGTTAAAGAGCCAAAGATGCCAAAATGTATGGGTGCTGAATTGAGTTCAGACCCATATGACTATATAAGCTATTGAGCTTGGATTGAAAATATTGATAGTGTTTTCAATTTCATTCTCATAGTTTTGTAGTTAAATAGAGTTAAAAGGTGGGTGCTGGAGGGTTGCATTAGATCCTAAGATCTAGGTGCAGTGCTCTCAGATCCAAGGCTCCTCACTGATGAAGGCCACAAGCCAGAAACTAGTATGGGGATATTGGATGAGTAGGCACTAGATAGGGATTTTATGCACAAGCCTTCTGGCATCCATTGATTGCTCTTGTTAGCACAAGATGGCACTACTATATGGAGAGTGTTGTTTTGTTTTGAATTGTTTAATAACAATTATTGTGCTAGTATGAGATAGTGATCATGTGATGTTTAGTGGTTTAACACCAATCCTGCCTAATAGGATAGTGGTGGCTATGGTTGTTAAAGAGCCAAAGATGCCAAAATGTATGGGTGCTGAATTGAGTTCAGACCCATATGACTATATAAGCTATTGAGCTTGGATTGAAAATATTGATAGTGTTTTCAATTTCATTCTCATAGTTTTGTAGTTAAATAGAGTTAAAAGGTGGGTGCTGGAGGGTTGCATTAGATCCTAAGATCTAGGTGCAGTGCTCTCAGATCCAAGGCTCCTCACTGATGAAGGCCACAAGCCAGAAACTAGTATGGGGATATTGGATGAGTAGGCACTAGATAGGGATTTTATGCACAAGCCTTCTGGCATCCATTGATTGCTCTTGTTAGCACAAGATGGCACTACTATATGGAGAGTGTTGTTTTGTTTTGAATTGTTTAATAACAATTATTGTGCTAGTATGAGATAGTGATCATGTGATGTTTAGTGGTTTAACACCAATCCTGCCTAATAGGATAGTGGTGGCTATGGTTGTTAAAGAGCCAAAGATGCCAAAATGTATGGGTGCTGAATTGAGTTCAGACCCATATGACTATATAAGCTATTGAGCTTGGATTGAAAATATTGATAGTGTTTTCAATTTCATTCTCATAGTTTTGTAGTTAAATAGAGTTAAAAGGTGGGTGCTGGAGGGTTGCATTAGATCCTAAGATCTAGGTGCAGTGCTCTCAGATCCAAGGCTCCTCACTGATGAAGGCCACAAGCCAGAAACTAGTATGGGGATATTGGATGAGTAGGCACTAGATAGGGATTTTATGCACAAGCCTTCTGGCATCCATTGATTGCTCTTGTTAGCACAAGATGGCACTACTATATGGAGAGTGTTGTTTTGTTTTGAATTGTTTAATAACAATTATTGTGCTAGTATGAGATAGTGATCATGTGATGTTTAGTGGTTTAACACCAATCCTGCCTAATAGGATAGTGGTGGCTATGGTTGTTAAAGAGCCAAAGATGCCAAAATGTATGGGTGCTGAATTGAGTTCAGACCCATATGACTATATAAGCTATTGAGCTTGGATTGAAAATATTGATAGTGTTTTCAATTTCATTCTCATAGTTTTGTAGTTAAATAGAGTTAAAAGGTGGGTGCTGGAGGGTTGCATTAGATCCTAAGATCTAGGTGCAGTGCTCTCAGATCCAAGGCTCCTCACTGATGAAGGCCACAAGCCAGAAACTAGTATGGGGATATTGGATGAGTAGGCACTAGATAGGGATTTTATGCACAAGCCTTCTGGCATCCATTGATTGCTCTTGTTAGCACAAGATGGCACTACTATATGGAGAGTGTTGTTTTGTTTTGAATTGTTTAATAACAATTATTGTGCTAGTATGAGATAGTGATCATGTGATGTTTAGTGGTTTAACACCAATCCTGCCTAATAGGATAGTGGTGGCTATGGTTGTTAAAGAGCCAAAGACGCCAAAATGTATGGGTGCTGAATTGAGTTCAGACCCATATGACTATATAAGCTATTGAGCTTGGATTGAAAATATTGATAGTGTTTTCAATTTCATTCTCATAGTTTTGTAGTTAAATAGAGTTAAAAGGTGGGTGCTGGAGGGTTGCATTAGATCCTAAGATCTAGGTGCAGTGCTCTCAGATCCAAGGCTCCTCACTGATGAAGGCCACAAGCCAGAAACTAGTATGGGGATATTGGATGAGTAGGCACTAGATAGGGATTTTATGCACAAGCCTTCTGGCATCCATTGATTGCTCTTGTTAGCACAAGATGGCACTACTATATGGAGAGTGTTGTTTTGTTTTGAATTGTTTAATAACAATTATTGTGCTAGTATGAGATAGTGATCATGTGATGTTTAGTGGTTTAACACCAATCCTGCCTAATAGGATAGTGGTGGCTATGGTTGTTAAAGAGCCAAAGACGCCAAAATGTATGGGTGCTGAATTGAGTTCAGACCCATATGACTATATAAGCTATTGAGCTTGGATTGAAAATATTGATAGTGTTTTCAATTTCATTCTCATAGTTTTGTAGTTAAATAGAGTTAAAAGGTGGGTGCTGGAGGGTTGCATTAGATCCTAAGATCTAGGTGCAGTGCTCTCAGATCCAAGGCCCTCACTGATGAAGGCCACAATCCAGAAACTAGTATGGGGATATTGGATGAGTAGGCACTAGATAGGGATTTTATGCACAAGCCTTCTGGCATCCATTGATTGCTCTTGTTAGCACAAGATGGCACTATCCATTGGAGAGTGTTGTTTTGTTTTAAATTGTTTAATAACAATTATTGTGCTAGTATGAGATAGTGATCATGTGATGTTTAGTGGTTTAACACCAATCCTGCCTAATAGGATAGTGGTGGCTATGGTTGTTAAAGAGCTAAAGATGCTAAAATGTATGGGTGCTGAATTGAGTTCAGACCCATATGACTATATAAGCTATTGAGCTTGGATTGAAAATATTGATAGTGTTTTCAATTTCATTCTCATAGTTTTGTAGTTAAATAGAGTTAAAAGGTGGGTGCTGGAGGGTTGCATTAGATCCTAAGGTCTAGGTGCAGTGCTCTCAGATCCAAGGCTCCTCACTGATGAAGGCCACAATCCAGAAACTAGTATGGGGATATTGGATGAGTAGGCACTAGATAGGGATTTTATGCACAAGCCTTCTGGCATCCATTGATTGCTCTTGTTAGCACAAGATGGCACTACTATATGGAGAGTGTTGTTTTGTTTTGAATTGTTTAATAACAATTATTGTGCTAGTATGAGATAGTGATCATGTGATGTTTAGTGGTTTAACACCAATCCTGCCTAATAGGATAGTGGTGGCTATGGTTGTTAAAGAGCCAAAGACGCCAAAATGTATGGGTGCTGAATTGAGTTCAGACCCATATGACTATATAAGCTATTGAGCTTGGATTGAAAATATTGATAGTGTTTTCAATTTCATTCTCATAGTTTTGTAGTTAAATAGAGTTAAAAGGTGGGTGCTGGAGGGTTGCATTAGATCCTAAGATCTAGGTGCAGTGCTCTCAGATCCAAGGCTCCTCACTGATGAAGGCCACAAGCCAGAAACTAGTCTGGGGATATTGGATGAGTAGGCACTAGATAGGGATTTTATGCACAAGCCTTCTGGCATCCATTGATTGCTCTTGTTAGCACAAGATGGCACTACTATATGGAGAGTGTTGTTTTGTTTTGAATTGTTTAATAACAATTATTGTGCTAGTATGAGATAGTGATCATGTGATGTTTAGTGGTTTAACACCAATCCTGCCTAATAGGATAGTGGTGGCTATGGTTGTTAAAGAGCCAAAGACGCCAAAATGTATGGGTGCTGAATTGAGTTCAGACCCATATGACTATATAAGCTATTGAGCTTGGATTGAAAATATTGATAGTGTTTTCAATTTCATTCTCATAGTTTTGTAGTTAAATAGAGTTAAAAGGTGGGTGCTGGAGGGTTGCATTAGATCCTAAGATCTAGGTGCAGTGCTCTCAGATCCAAGGCTCCTCACTGATGAAGGCCACAAGCCAGAAACTAGTATGGGGATATTGGATGAGTAGGCACTAGATAGGGATTTTATGCACAAGCCTTCTGGCATCCATTGATTGCTCTTGTTAGCACAAGATGGCACTACTATATGGAGAGTGTTGTTTTGTTTTGAATTGTTTAATAACAATTATTGTGCTAGTATGAGATAGTGATCATGTGATGTTTAGTGGTTTAACACCAATCCTGCCTAATAGGATAGTGGTGGCTATGGTTGTTAAAGAGCCAAAGACACCAAAATGTATGGGTGCTGAATTGAGTTCAGACCCATATGACTATATAAGCTATTGAGCTTGGATTGAAAATATTGATAGTGTTTTCAATT
>JAQFVV010002435.1:0-26104 GCA_028023455.1 Epiperipatus broadwayi | reverse complement strand
TAGCCATCCATTTCATTAGAAATCTGATGATGGAACATTCAAAACCCATGTTAGTACCAAGGTTAAGTATCCCACCCATGTTGATCATTTAATCATTTTGACCCCTCATGTACTGGAAAATAATTCATTTAAATCAGATGTAAGGGATGGGCAGACCTTTTAATGCACTATGTTTTTAATATGTAAACAATACATTGTACAGGCTTACACACACCTGCATTTTCTAGGCATTAAAGGTCTGCCCATCCCTGCATATGTATGTAAATGTGGTTATTCTCCAGTAAGTGAGGGGTCAGAATGACTAAATGGGCAACATGGGTAGGATGACATCCTTGGCACCATTATGAGCTTTGAACATTCCATCATCAGATCTTCTATGAAATGGAGTATTGAAGAGTTGTGGATTGGAGTAGTTTGAAGCCTGTCCATTAAAGTGTGAAAATTGGCTATCTTAATATAAAGAAGCTGAGCACTGATTGTACACATGTGTGGAGATGGTAATCTTGACCAACTGATGATTGCTAGTTTAGCATGAAATATATATATTGGTGATTATTTATCTTTTCAACATGTGTATGATCAGGTGGATCAGTGGTATAAGATGGCATGGAGAGCTGAGAGTCATGTGAAAGTCTGAGTTCAAATCTCTCAATATTTTTTTCAATGTATATTTTGAAACTGGGCAAATAACTTTTTTAGTTATCATGTAAAAATAGAAAAATATTTAACATTTTGACATGTTTTTTTCAGAACTGATGTTTTAAAAACTACAATAACAAAACCATAATATGTTATCATGTTCAGTATAACTTCAATTTTTTTTGGAAAAACATAATATAATATTTACTTTTATGAATAATGCCAATAACCCTTATTGATTTAAAGTTTTTTAAAAGACGTACTCATTCATTAATTTAAAATATTGCACTAAAATTATAATATTGGTTAATATATTTTATAGTTGCAGTTGTGTTTAGTAGTAATATAAGTTTTCTGGTGAGCAAAATTATATGGTTCAGTTTATATAAAAAAATAAAATGTTAGTCTTACAATATGTGCAGCTTCTATAAGAACTAGGTCAGGAATAAATTAGCTACTTGAAAAATCTTTCAAAATAAATCAAAAAGAAATATTAAAACTAACAATAGTAATAGCATCCAGTGACATCCATCAGTGAATGAATGGCAAGGTTTAATACTATAAAAAAATGGCATAAACAAAATGTTTTTAGTTATCATTTTCTGTAATGCAGAAAACAAGGAGAATATTGCTACACATTTTGACTCAGGGAGAAATAACTACTGTATGTTGATCTTTTTTTTCATCCTTAATTGTAGATAGTTTTGAAGCTAATAGAACCTGAGTTTTATTCATGCCAAAACATATATGATTTATGATGAAGGAAACTTGTGTATACAGTCAATAGTGATGCTGATTACTAAGTATAATCTGTGTGTAAATCTTTTTAGAAAAAAAGTTAGTCTTGAAGATATCAGATACTTTTATACTGAAAACATATGACAGGATATCTATAAAAATATAATAATAAATAATTGATGTTTCACTGTGAATATCATACATTTTCTTAAGAACCTATGCTCTCAAAAAATAGAACAATAATGGCAGTATGGTATCAAATATTGTATAATTTTAATCCTGAAAAATTTTCTAAAACCATTAATGGAATATATAATTGAGCTTCATAAAGTAATTAAGAGTATAAAAACTTTTACTACAATATTTATTTATTCATCACAGGAAGAGTATTTGACTTTAATTACATTAAGTGACTATTATTTAGTTGTCAAGTTAATTCCTGTTGAAAATTTTTCTTCTCTTTTTGTTCTAGTATTTATAATCTTCAATTTAATATATGTAAATAATTTATGATTACTTTCTTTCATTTAGTTTGCAATGTTTGCTATTGATGCAATTGTAATCAGCTATCCACAATGTCAGTCTACTTTATTATCTCCTGTTATAAATGAAGCAATGAGACATTAACAAATATAAACATTAGAAAAAGGCATGGCAGAATAGAAGTAAAATAATATAGTTTAAAATAAAAAGTTATTTACTTATGAAGATCTTAGAAGAAAAAAGGCAAATCTCCATATTGATTTTAATATATGAGCATATAATCAATATATAAAAACAGTATTATACTTAACTTTAACCCTTGGATATGTTCAAGTTATATTTACTAGTTGTAACGCCACATTGTAGTTGACTATTCAGTCATTAATCAGTAATTACCCAACAGTTTTCAATTTTTTTAATGGGAAAAAATACTTATAAATAAAAAACATTGATATCTTTTTTAGTTTATTATCTTATATAAACTTTTCAGTTACTCTAGGTGACACTTTAACTTGAGTTAAAAACACACAATTATTTTAATGAGCATCTTTTCTTTATTTTCATCTGTTTTAAAAATATTTTTATGTATCTTGTTCATTTCCTATATTTTACTAAAAACTAATGATCAATTTTTTAATTTTCATCATTTCCATTTTTTTTAAACAATAAAAACATATAAAACTTTAATGTTTTACCATATAAGTACTTCTAACTCATATTTGTTTTTTTGCACCTTAAAATTACAATTCCTCTTTTTACACTTTAAATATATATATATATTATTCATCTTGAAGTATAAATATGTTATGTAGAAACATACTCACATTGACTTACTGTGGTAAATGTTAGTATCTAATAACAATCACTTCATTAGCAATGAGGTTAGATATTTATATTTTCTTTATATATAATGCTTTTATTAAGAATGTTCAGTTTTCACTTTTTCTGTTATTATAACCTGGCTATTTGTATTACACACTATGCATATTTGCTTTGAATATGCATTTTAGAAATTAAAATATATTAAATATATTATTATAATATATTTAATAAATTAAATATATTATTATAAAAGTTGTCTGATTAAATAATTTTTATTGAATTATTATTTTTAATATATTATTATTTTATACAACACAACAATAAAAACAAACTAAATTAAAATATGAGAATATTCCAATGTTAAAAAATTTATTTATTTTACTTAAAAAACCTGAACCTGTATTATGTAAGTTCAGACTTATGTAAGCAATTCCTGTCATCTATAAAGTGCAAAACATTTTAAAAACATGATGCACAAACAGTATAGTTTTTGATACGCACGTGACTCATGTTGTATAAGCATCTCTTGTAATATATTCTAATGCTTATTTTAATTTTTTTAGAATATTTTGCTTATACTTTATTATAATATTTTTGAATCTCCAGTAAACTAGGAGCAAAAAACAAATGGGTGTAAAATACAATGTATGCAAAATGTTATGGAACTTAATACTTATAAAAGTCGAATGTTGACTATATGTACACATAATAATATCAGCATGATTGTTAAGAGATTAAAATTAACTTCTCATTTACATTGGTCTTATTTATCTATAATGTATTTAGAATGTTTTATATAAATGAGATGTTTTGACCATGTTCAACAGCCATTGTTAACCTTGATAAAATAAAAAAATAATACATTAGATTATTAAACACATTATAATTTTAAAATAATTTTTGACAATACAAAATTTGTATATTTTGTATATGAAATATAATATATTTCAAATATTTTGTTCAATAAAAGCTGTTTGTGATTGCTGCAGCCATAGTGGAGCTTAAAAGTCCCAGAATAGAGGCCCAACACTGTCTCTTTCAGAGCTCAAGCTTATGAACTTCTGAGCAATAAATCATACATTAATTTTTTTATTTTTGAATGAAATTAATTGATTGTGAATTACATAAACTAATTTTGGTACTTACATAGAATGCCTACTGGAAAACTTGCCAGACATTTTACTTTAAATAATCTATTTTTAGTGGCTGCCAGCATATGTTATAAACAATATGGCTGACTCTAGTTATTGTATTCAATATTTACTTTTTTATTATTATTAAAATATAAAAAAATAAAAAAATCCAATGGGTTGTAGGGAAATTTTTTAAAATGTAAATGCAGTAAAGAAAATACAAATGAAACACGCTAAGCAAACTATAGAAAATGTGCTTATCCATGTCAGTGGATAGATACCACTTTTCGGGTGGGCACTATCCCATTATTTTAAAAATATTTCACTGCATCTTGGTCTGTCAATGAAAGATTTCAAATTTCAATCATACTTCCAAAATGATAAAGAAAAAAGGAATGTTAAAAAATAATAATTTCAAGTAACGAATATTAAAAAAAATTATGATAAGTTTAACCATGTATTAACAATTTGCTATGTGTTAGGGGTTCACCAAGTAATTTGAATCTTATTTTGTGAATGGAATTTATTAAAAAATGTATTCAAATTTTATTTAAAATACATTTGTTAATATTTTTTAAAATCAAGAAGCTACACATAATGAAGAAAATACTTTTGAGAAAAAAAAATCTAAACAAATACTTCGACATTGAAAATGAATTATTCAAAATAAAATGCCTGTGTATTTTAAATTGAATCTTAACTTTAAAAAAATTTGAATACATTTTTTAATAAATTCCATTTACAACATAATGTTCAAAGGTTAACATGTGGTGAACCCTTAACATGTGGCGAACAATTAATACGTGGCTAAAATTATTGTGATTTTTATAATATTTGTTAACTGGAATTACTGCGATTTTTTTAACATTCCATTTTTGCTTTATCATTTTTGGAAGTATAATAAAATTTGGAATCTTCCATCATCAGAACAAGATATAGGAGAATATTTTCAAAATTATGGGATAATGGCTACCCGAAAAGTATTGTTTGTTTACCAACAAAAATAACCACATTTGTTATAGTTTGCTTAATCATGTTTTATTTTTATTTTCTTTATTGCATTTATATTAAAATTTTTTAATTACAACCCTTTGGACTGTTATCTTTATTTATCATTTTAATAAGTAAATAAACAAATGAAAAAAGGAAATATTGAATATGATAACTTGAGTCAGCACCATAAGTTGGAAGCTCCTTAAAATGAATTATTTAAAATAAATCATCTGGCAAGCTTCCAGGCAGAAATTTTATATAAGTACCCTATTTTTTTTATTATAAATCTTTTTATGGTGATTAAATAATGATTTATATATAAATACATGAATTATTTGATATAAAATATACTTTTCAAACTTATCAAAAATTATCAACTAGATTTTCAGAATGTTTATATTGTGTTCATGGTTAGTAATATTATATAAACTAAAATACATTAGTAATTAATTATAAATTTATTTAAATGCACATTAATATATTAAGTAATATTTACTAAGGCTTTAACCTCGATAATATGCATCTGAAAAATGCGAAGTTAGGGACCTCTACAGGTCTTAACCACAAGCTTACGCTGTGAATTAAAAATTTAATTATATATTATTAAAATGTTGTTTGAAGATATGATCTGAATTAGATATAACCAAATTTCTTTTATCTTTATAGTTTCCAATGGTCTCTTTCTTCACACACAATTCTAATTACTAGGTTTAAATATGTTAGCCCACTCTCTTTTATGACTAAAAAAAACTGAATTGCAATTAATCTTTTTTTGAATAATTATACTAATGGATGTGCTGCTAGAGCCTTGTATTTAAATTTGTCCTGGTCTACCATTAATACATGGAATAGCAACTAGGGTCTCCTCATCTCTAGAAATATCTAACATTAGATTTTTCATAATGTTTATTTTATTTTTGAATTATTAATGGACCCCTTCAAATTAATTGAAAACCAAAAGTCAACATTAAATTCATTATAGGAGATATATTTAATGAACTGCTGCATTAAATTAATATATCATAGATATTCATGATTTATTATTATTAGGTTTAACATTTTCTTCATCTTATATTTGTTATATTTGCATAAGTTTTTTAGTATATATTTCAATATTTGTTTTTTAACAGTTTTATATTTACATAGGCAACTATATACCAATAATTTATATGATATAAGTACTCTTGAATTAGAAAAATATAATCTCTAACATTGATTGACTTTATTATTTTATAGTCCAGTGTATAAATAAATCTTGTAATTTAAGTCCAGAAATTTTATTTTGTTAGAAATTTTATGATCTATAGTACATTTAAAACTGAATTTATTATGTAACAAATTTTATATATTTTTATTTCCATCCAGTGTGAAAAAATGAATTCATCCTCGATATAATGAATATATATATAGTCTCAAAACAGTGGCCTAAAGCAGCATTGCTCTAGAATATATAAAAAAATAGAATGATAATAACCCCACTTACACATGTCTCAAAGGCCACATAATCATGATCTTATAAGTATCACCTTTAATAAAGATTATATTTAAATCCTTAAAAGCCCACTTTCAGTAATATATTATAAAGTTAAACTTTATTTTTCATTCATATCTTTTTAACTTTAAATAATGATAAATCTGACTTTCTTAATCTGAAAGTTTTCTTGAACCCACAAATTAAAATAAATAGCTTATTGCCAGTTTTTACAAAAGCTTAATTCCTTCTGTAACAATTTTGTAAAAATCTCACATATATTGTTGTAATAAACTGACCAAATTAATCATTAATTTTAGAGAAAAACTTCGTTAATGCATCTTGATATTTGCAAACATTCTAGCAATCAGATAAAGGATATATTTTAAAATATTTCAATTCTATTGACATTTTATTTAAATGATTTCTTAAAATGTCGAAAGTAAATTTCTTTTTGGAGATTACTAAATTATATTTATCTGTTTTTAAAACCTTCATTTTTTGCTCAAAGTTATATTAAATAATTAGCACAAATATTTTTTCCTTTCTTCACTTCAATAAATAACTTTATTGCACGCTAAAGTCGTATTGAAGACTGTTAATTCTATTGCACCATTAATAATTTCAGATTTGTCAGAATAAATCAAATTCCTGCTTAAAGATAAAAGAAGCATGATTCATTTCTAATTCAAGTCCTGCCCTTAACCAATGTTCCAGTAGTGTTACACAGACGTACTGAAAATCCACTTGGTATTTTTTGAAAGTAATGAATTGATTTATGCATTAATTTGGTTGAAGTCATTCACTATTTTTCATCTATATATCGGCAATATTTTGTTTCAATAGCTTTAAAAATGTAATCTATTTAGAATTAGATTTTTTTTTTTGAAGTAAAACTGGCATTTTCTATATTTTCAGCATTAATTAAATTCAATGAAAACAGAAAAACTAATCTGCTTTTATTGTTCACCTGTTATACACATGCCTGTATGCAGGATTATACGTGTAGATATTTTTATATTCTTATTAAATGAGCAAAACTTTTGATTTTTAAAATCTTATGTAGTGTTTCTATAGTAATAAAGATCAAACCACTGATTTGTTCTTATAATTATTAAGTAAAGATACTTTTCAAAAATATCTATACCTTAGTTAAATACTTTAAACGAATTTTGATGGACATCAGATATAAATTTGTTAAGACTGTGCATAAGCTTACGATGCAATAAAAAGTTTATTGCATTATTATTGGATGCTGTTAGGTTAATATCAGCTTCTGACAATTCTATAAATGACATCTTTTCCTGAACATCTATTTGTTTAATTTTATAATCTCATTGATAGCAGTTTCATTATTGATGAATATTTTCTTATTTATTTATTGCCATTCCTTCCAAAAATCGTGAGACAATTTCAATATAGTTATTTTTACTTCAAGTAAAGCTTAAGTGTAATTTGATTAAAAAGCCATCTATTTATTTTCTTTACTATCTTTGCATTCTTATAAGCAACAGCATTCTTATTATTATACTTCTTCAATATTTATCTTTTACATTTATAAAGAGTCATACAAATGCTTTAGTTTGATCAATTTTGATCTTTATTTTTAAAAATTCATTCACACATCTGATGATCTTTTTAGATTTTTCAGATAACTCTAATCACTGTCAGTTTATGATTGATTTTTTGGCAGTTTTTTTCATTTTAGTTACATAATCTATGCCATCACCATACTATATTTGTTATCATTAAAAACTAGTCAACCCTTAGACAATGCCACTATCAATAACAATCAATAATTTCAAACTGTTGTCAAAGAAACCTTTTTAAACAACATATATATATATATCCATTAGAAACTAGTCAACACTTAGACAATCCCAATATAACATCAACAATTTCAAACTGTTGTCAAGGCAATCTCCTTTTAATTATATATATATAGCATTGAGCATTATTACACTTATTATTTAAGTAATACTTTGAGTGCAATTTGAAAATTATAATTGCAATTTGTAATGTTATAATTGACTATTTATTAGTCTGCATTCAGAACAGGTTATATTTACCTGTTTAAAGAGGTTTATTTAAGCTTCTTTCTATCAACAATTTCAATCTCTGTGGTCAAGTTGCAATCTTTAGTGTCTATATAAATATATGGGATTGTTAGGTTGCCTTGACAACATTTTGAAATCTTTGATTGTTTTCAATATTGGAATTGTCCAAGTGTTGACTGGTATCTAAATCAACATTTAGACAATCCCAATATAGATAACAATCAACAATTTCAAACAGTTGTCAAGGCAACCTCCTTTTAATAATATATATATATATAACTATTAGAAACCAGTCACCATTTAGACAATCCCAATAGAGATAACAATCAACAATTTCAAACAGTTGTCAAGGCAAACTCCTTTTAATAATATATATATATAACTATTAGAAACCAGTCACCATTTAGACAATCCTAATAGAGATAACAATCAACAATTTCAAACAGTTGTCATGGTAACCTCCTTCTAACATATGCAGTATGATATTGATTTTCCCCTTACTTATATTTGTAATTCAAATTTGTAAACATTTGTTAATCTGTGTAATAGAGTGGTTTCTTTCTTCTTTATAATCTAAAACTGAATGCCCTTTCAATGATGTATAGTAAACTTCACAAAAAATGCACCCAGCTTTACATTGTGAGGAATAAAGAAACCATTTCCACATGCAGATGAATAAATATATACCAGTTTGAATATGCTGTATTATCTAAATATCCAGTATTTACACATGTGTTGGCATATATTTGTTTTAAAAGTAAAGAATTCATTATTTGAATATTTTATTACAAAATTCTTTTTATATATACGAAAAAAAAAAATAATATTGCCAAATTTTATATTTTTCAGTCAAACGAATTTTCATTTATTAATATTAAAAATATATTTTCTGAATATATTTAAGTACAATATATATTTCTCACAGTTATTTATTTAAAAGTTTTGATGGCAATCATTAAAGCCAGGTGAGTCTTGGATCTAATTTTAACTAAATAAAAGAGCTTATATATCATATCTACCAAATACTAAGTTGTGAACACATCTGTTACTCATGGCAGAAGCTCTCCCAGATGTTGCTGTGTAGTTTAAAGTGTCTGTTTTCTTTCTTACCAAGTTACTAGAAAGTTTAGTAGCATAATAAATTGAGTATATATATTCATATAACGGAAATAGTACTATTAATATAATATATATTTTTTAAAAATAATTGTTAAAATTATTCATCGAAATGCATTTTTAGAAAAAAAATAGTAATTTAAATATTATTATTATTATTAAAATGTAAGATATTCATTTTATCATGTATATAATACACACACAAACATATGTTCAAAAATCGACATTTACACATAAATACTGTAAGTGTATATACTTTTAAATGCACTATATAAATACATTTTTCCAAAATTAATATGACTGATTTAGAAATTTAACTAAGTAATTTGTAGATGTATATTTTGATATAAGTTGAAAATTATTCCTTTTGTTTTATTTAGAACAGAAATATAGACAATCTGAACAAATGATGAGAAAATCTCAGTCTAGAGATGTGGATTTTGAGAATGGAAAAGTAAGAAAAATAAAATCAGAAAATATAAGATCAGAAATATACACTGCTGAAAAAAGTAAACGGAGGTGAAAACATTTTTTTGAAAACATTTTGCCAACAAAGAGAAACTAGATTATGCGTGTACTTGAAGGCAGAAAAAAATTGAAAGATGTATTGTAAGGAATTATAGAAAGTCTAACAGGGAGGGGGCACAGAAATAATAGAAGACAAATTGATTGATAATATTAAAAAGGAATTAGCTGTGGTCTTTTGAAAATAGTGAAAAGTATATAAAGGTTTGAAGAATGTGGTCTGGTTAGGGGCAGGTAACTAACTGATAATGATTTAAAATCATTATCCTGCACTCAGAATTATTGAAATTTTTATTGAAATATAATATTTAATTTTTAAAAAAATCAATGTAAATGATTGTATAATGTTTGAACAGCAGAATGATAACTTAAATTAGGAATGACTTCAGAAATCTGTTACTTTTCATTCCATTTTATTACCACTGCACAGAACACAAAATTCATATTTGTATATAGTACTAAAAAGCAGAAAAATAAATTTATAAGTTTAATAATAAACTGGAGTTATTGAAGTGAAGGCCAGGTACAAAATAATAAATAAGAATTTTATTAGAATGACAGTAAAATATATGGGGCAATAAAAACATAATAGTACATCTATATCAAGATGGATATTATCTGATAGAAATCGTGGTTGTTTAGAGGGGCTCCTTAAGTATGAGCTTTTTTTTTTTTTAAATTTTAGTAGTTTAATCAGTGACCAAATATGTCATCGGTATATGCTAAAATAGTTTCAAATTTTTTTATAAATGTCCAAAATACCAATACCAAGATGAAAACAATAAAAAATCTTAATTTTGAAAATGGTTATATTAATAATGTAGAAGAAGTAGAAAAATTCTATAGAAATCAAAAATACAAATAGTAATTGTACCAATGAAGGAATGATTATCTACACTGAAAAATAAAACCCAAATACATACAAAGAATTAATTCCTCAAATTATTAATAATAAAACAGAAATGCATAGCTTTGCATAATGATAAAATGGTGGACAAAAAAAAAACTGATTAATATTCTCAGACCAGCAATATATGATTCAAAAATAAAACAAATCACATTCAAGTAAATAGGAACACATTTTCAAAAAAGTAAATTATTACTGGCAAAAATCATTTAATAATGAGAGGATGTATGAAACATTTTTTTTTTCTATTATTCAATTCATAGATATAGTATATGAGGAATTTTTATTCGTTGTTCATATTCAGATTATGCTGGTTCTATTATAAAGTAAAACTATTCGATTAAGTTAACTATGTTTTTTTTAACTTCAAAGGCTTTAACAATTGTATATTTATCAATGGAAGATAAAATACAAGCAGAAAATCTTGTTCAAACATTTAATGGAAGTAAAATCTACACTTCAAATGATTCAAATCCTGTTATTTTAAAAAGAATAATATATACACCTACATGAATCTGATTAACAAATCTTTTCCAAAGCTTTACAAAAAATGCAACTGCACTTGAATTAAAGCATGCGGAGATTAAAATTGGTAATAAAACCATACCAACAAACAGTTTTGATTTTTGTTTAAATATGAAAAAGAAGGCAGTTGAAGATATAACATGCATTCTCATGATTGACAGATTTTCAAATACAGTATATATCAAAAGTGATTACTATAAATATTGCATACAAATATCCAATGAATAAATGTTTTATTTATAATCTTCTTGATAGAATTGAGATCAGGAACCTTATGTATCATCATAACATATGGTCTCAAATCATAGTTAAAAAAAATACCAACACAGGGTCTCATACTGGAAACAATGATGACATGTATTAGAATATATTGAAAGTATTGAAGAGTTTAAGCAATTTGATACTAACAATTTATCTAATACTATTTACTTTAATAATTGCTAATTTAAATATATAACAAATCAAGAAATAATAAGATTTCCAAATGATATACGGTCACTTATTTTCATGATCCAACTAAAAATGAAAGAAACCAGCAAATATTTCTATTAAGTCCAATACATCTTCATGAGAATTATCCTCTGAGGAAGATGATAAATCACTCTCAAAAAAGATACATCAATTATATAAAAACAAAAGAAAAGACAAAACATTAAAAAAAAAATTTTTTTTGCTACCTAAATTATGAAATAAAACATAAAAACGAAAAGATCATTGAACTGTAATGTTGAAACAAAATAATTTTAGATCTAATAATCAACATCTCATACAATTGTCAGTAATGATATAAAGTAAAATTTGCATCCTTTACTGAAAGGGAACTAAATATATGGTCTGGAATTTATAAATTTATCTTCTTTAGTAGAATAACTTTTGAAGGATTAGCAATTATTGCAACAAAATTTAATCACTCTATCAAAATTAATATTTTAAAAGCTTGGTAAACCATTTCTTTTTTAAATAATCACCTACAGGAAATATTGCTATCTTAAACAATAAAAAAAAAATCTGGATCAATAATTATATTGGAAGGATAATCATATGTGTGGGTATTTCAAACAAAAATTTTTATCAGTGTTTATTATTTATCCCAGAGGAAATACAATTCTACTAATCAATAAGTTATGAGCTTTGCATTAAAGACAATCAAGTGCAAGGATTTCTGCAGAGAATTAAATCAATATTTATTATATATATGTATATACTTCTGTAAGGTATGTGTCAAAAAGCTGATATTCATTTTCAAACAATAGTTTATAAACACTCATTGATAACATTATCTTTTCATGTAATTTCTGGCTAAATCCTAAAGTCATTAATCCCACCAGTATTGATTATAATATGGAGGAATTGAGGTTAACATCTAACATCATAAAAGCAATAAACTTCAATTATATTTAAAAAACCATTTAATTTACAATTAAATACTGATGATTTGTCAAAAATTATAATTAATGATTTTAATTTAAGAGTATCAACAAACATGCATCCAATAAACCCATTTGTGAGATATTTATAGTCCACCAATCAAATTATTTATGAAACATCATCAAATCATATTCCATCAAATCATGCAAGATATTTTATGGAAGAAATCTCAGACATATTAAAAATGATTTTTTTATGATCAAGAAGATATACAGACATTAAAATTCAAAAATATATTTAAGTCATCTAATAAGCTGGTCGATATAACAATACATTTGTTCAGGGAATATCATATTACAAGAGAAGGGCTCATACATTAAAAAAATAAGATAAGAAATTCTAGTTGGAAATTAGGTGGATCATGCAATTTAGAAGTATTTTAAACATCTATTCTCTGATAATGACTCATCTTTATGATACTGTGTGAAAAAACAAGATTTAATATAATCTTTTTTGATTTTTATTAAAAACATGATTGAATAAATAGATAATCTAAATCTGCATTAACATTTGGATTTTCAAATATTACTAGTTTTTTTAACTAATTAAAATATTGAGTATATCAGTAGGTTAGTTATTAATAAATAAATATTATTTATCTTAGTGAAAATAAAATCCTAATATCTTCACTCCACTTATGGCCCAGTTAAGACTTATAACATTTGTAGATATAGATGCTAAAATTTTTGCTACAATGTTTTAGATAAATTCATGCCTCTTTTAAAGTTAAACAATTACCTGTCTGTTATTCTCTTTTTGAAAGATACATTCATCTTACAATATTGGCATATAATAAAGTTGTTTTTTTTAATGTGTCAAAATGTCGGCCGGGAAGCAAATCCCAGGAAAACTGCTTGTAAGGCAGCTGTGCTAACCACTTGGCCACATGTGTGCACAAATGGTCTGTCAAATATTATTGCAGAAGTGCTTTTGACCATGTTGATCTTCCTTATTTAGCTAATAGATTTCTAATAATATTCAAAAAACCACAATCTTTATATGTGGATTAATAAATTATATAAAAAATAGATCAACAACAAAAAGCTTCACAAGACTCACTAATATTTTCGTTTCCAAAAAGCATTATCCAAATTATTTCAGGTAATAAAAGGCATTTCTGAAGGATTTTCTTTTTTCCACACTTTAATTGCTATCTAAATTGATTTCCCACTAAGAGACATTAGTGATCTTATTAGTGGACGATTTGTCCCAAACATAGGAAGAGAAATAAATATGCTTATCCAATTAATGGTGTTGTGATAATTATCAAAGAACTCTAATATTTTTATTATTGACAAATGCTTAAAAAGAGTTTCAAGAATAATAGAATTATATGTATCAGGAGATAAATCTTGGTCATGGAAAATATTATTAGGAAGAAGTATTCCATCAATGTTTACAGTTAATCCAAGTGAATTCTTGGTATTCCAGTACATATTTCAATAACCAAAACCAATGTAATACAATGCCACCTGTGAACAAAAATTTAAATAATTAATTGCATTCTCAAAGATCTTTTTGGCATAATATGCACTTTAGAGCTTCACAATCAATACAAACATAGTACAAATTAATAAATATATGAAAAATTATTTATGGAGAACATAATACAACTTTTATCACATAATTCTCTAAGTACACTAACAATGGTCTTGGATTAATTGTAATTTAGTTGTTTTGATAGTTCAGAAAAGTTAAGTTATTTGGCAAATATGTAGTGATCCTCATTTGATATTAACTTTCCTAACTGTTACCTATTTGATTGAGTGAAATTGGGATAAATATACATGATGAGATGGAATTTGCCTATCTAGATACAAAAGAGCACACAAAGAAAATGTAATATAACTCAAATGTCATAGTCTGACCTATCAGTGATGATACAACCCCAAATTCAGTCATGGTGCCAATTTGAAATCCATTCATCTATAAAAGAGTTAGAAAAATATTTTATTGGATGAATCATTGATTTAACTACAATACATCTCAATAATGGTGGACACAATTTGTAAATCACATGGATCAAATAA
The DNA here is from genome assembly GCA_028023455.1 of Epiperipatus broadwayi. Classification (NCBI taxonomy): domain Eukaryota; kingdom Metazoa; phylum Onychophora; class Udeonychophora; order Euonychophora; family Peripatidae; genus Epiperipatus; species Epiperipatus broadwayi. Next base: position 11,237 of record JAQFVV010002435.1, on the reverse strand, counting down.
AGAAACTTTTTTACATAGTATTGATTTTTGTCTCCTTTTCAGTAACTTAAAAATCAAATTTAATTCTTTCCAATAGCCCACTAAGTAAAAGTTTGATATCAAACTACAATAAGAACTTTTATTATACCTTTATCTTTCTTATTGCATTGCCAAATCCATAAAATATTAAATCATCTATGTTCTTTATTACTGTAAAACAGTAATAAAGAACATAGATAATTTAATATAAGAACTTTTGTTATTACTGTTAAAATTTATACGACTATCTAGATGTAGGTCAATTTTTCAAAACATAATATTGATATTCAGTTCAAAAGATCTATGAGTATTCGTGAAAATAGTGTTATAGAGACATAAAATAATTCATAGGATTGATTATGACCTAAATGAAAATCACACAGTTATCAATTAAGATTTGTTTCTTCTGTAATAATACATTTAAGTATTTATGTTTAGTCATGCAAAAAATTATATATATATAATGGATCAACAAAATAGATTAATGCATTTACTGAATATAATTTGTTAAGTTTTTATTTTAAATATGAAGTATATTGCTTTTATTTGTACATATAGTGATGTATAAAGACGCTCATTTAAAAAAAATAAAATTAGAAAATATTTGCTAATGGCACATTGAATTGGCAACATCTATAGATGATGATGAGGTGAGTTATAAGTAAATTAAAAAGTATATACTTTATTATAAAAAATAATGAAAGATTGATTTTATAAAATAAAAGATAAATTTAATTTTAAGGTTGTAATAAACAGGTAAAAAAAAAAAAAAATCAAAGAAGCTAAGCTATTCATTAGTACGGTAGGTTTATAATTTTCCAAATCATTCATATTTTTTTATATTTATTCTAATGTTATAGTGAATAAAATCAGATTAAAATAGATATGAATAATGCAGACGTAAATTTAACTCTATAATTAAATAACAAGATTCTTTTGATTAAAACGTAAAAAAAAAAAAAAAACATTTTTGTTTTGTTTGTTAAAACTAATCTTTAGTTTTGGATTAATAATGATAGATTTTATTTTCAATAGTAGATTTTAACTTTAATAATTTTTCTATCAAATATCTGCATGTGAATAAATAATATTAAATATTATACCTAGCCTCTTTTGCGTCGTCTTGTAATTTTTTATAAACATCATTTATATAAAATCAATAAAATATTTAATGTTTATAATAACGACTCGATCAGAACTTTGTACCTCCCTCTTACACAAAATCCTATCACGGGGCTGTCGGTACCTCGGGTAGAGTGGTCAATATCATTTGCAAACATTTGCCAATAACATTAATACTCGTTTACTAGATTACACATTAGCCAATCAAACTTTTTATTTATTTAAAGGAAAAAATCCAATGGGCGCCAGCCGACCTTTGTCGACAAGTCTGCTTGACCAATACGATCTAGTACCCGCTCCCGCTAGCTCAGCTACAACAATCAATAAAATATATACACCGCCTATCTAAAAATCAATTTACGAATCTTTCTCTGCACTAATTTTCTCGCTTTCTTTTTTTTTTTTTTATTTAATTCAAATTTAATTTAAGTAATCACTAACCCATTAAGTCTCCATTTACGCTATTTCACTTCGTTTGGTCTTATAATATAATTAATTACACTTTTGTTCAAGTTTAGATAATATTTAATACAACCAAAATATCATATTATACATACATTTAGAAAATAATTATACGCATACAATTATATTTGAAATCACAATAAAATCTCTGGGTAATGGAGCTAAAGACAATTAGTAATTATTGTTCGTAACATAAAGTTCAGAGTTTATTATTCCATATATTATTACGGCTTTTAATTAGTGAATTAAAAATGAAATAAATATTACCTAGCTTTCTCCTTTATGCAAGGTTCCGAGCGTAGCTTCTGATAGTATTTCCTTCGGTCAGTTAGCGCTAACTCTTCACAATCCTTTTCCTGATGTCGTTGAGATCTTGTGGGCTTCACCGTGGACACTCCATTTCCTTCTTGTTTTACGCGAACATAATCGACATTCGAAGTGACTGCTGTTGGTATTGCATGGAAGGATTCGGCTGGCTGTTCACACGATGGGTTTAACAATGCAGCATTATGTTTTATTTAACTTTAGACGTATATTAATAATATGACTATGAAATTAAGAATAAATCAGAATCAAATTTTAATCACAATATCAAATTCAATCTAATAATTCAATACTCTAATAATACAATAGAAAATTCGCCCCTTTTATATTTTACGGTCCTTATCTTGCGGATTCAATCTACATTCTGAATTTCTGCTATTGGACAATTATTTCTTTTCTTTCGACTCTCTACACAGTTTCATTGGTCATTCTTTAGATGATTGCAAATTTCAATTTCTTTGTTAGAGTTATTTCACTAATTAGCCATTTAATGGAAATTTCTCATGTTTGTCATTAGCTCCCATTGTTCACTACATTCCTTTGGTTATATGTTTTTTTTTTATTATAAGACAAAACGAACTCCACCTTGCTTTTTTTTCTTTTTAAAAGCAATCTTAAATCAAATTTCAATTAAATCAAATTTTTAGTTAAATCAAGTTTTAATTCTTTAGGTTTTATTTAAATATGATTCAAAATTATATCTTATAAAACTGTCTAATTTATGCTTTTAACGATAAACCCTTCTATGAGAAAAAAATTCTTTTTATTCTTATTTTACCCTATAAGACCTTTTATTTTTATTAAATATTTAAACAAATCTTTTATCAATTTATATTTCTCCCAAAATTATGTGTAACTCCGAAGAAAGCACACTCCTTCCTGATGTATCTCGGTACATTTCTCCGTCCCCCTTTTGAAACTAAAATATCATCTGAATGTTTTAGTTTCAACGTTTAACTTTATTCTTACTATACATTCCCCTCGATTTATTTTGATGGAAGTTCATCCCTTCTTATTCTTATGTGTCCGTGTTACTTGTTAAGTTTTCGGTCCCATTATACCCATTTATTCATTTTTTTTTTATTTACGCTCGATCAGGTGGTTCTCCCTTTCTGCCATGTGGGTCATTGTACCCATCCCATCTCCTATATCGATCTGGAGGTTCCCTAGCTAGATTGCCATAATCAATCTGTGTTAGAAATTCCGCCATTTCCTCCACTGACCGTCCGTCTTTACTTAACATTAGCTGTTGTATGTTTGGCAGCATATTATTGCGTAGTGTTCTGATTATCTGACCATCTGACATAGGGAATGCCATCAATGCCTTAAATTTTGACACTTGTTGGTAAAAGAATTTCGCATACGTCTCTCCCCACGCACTTGAATATCTCTCGTGGGATATTTTATACAGGATTCCGTCTTGCCTAGCTTCATTCCAAAATGCCCTTAACATAGCCCGTCTGTATTCTCCGAATGTCTGCGGTTTCTTGTCCAAGGTGTGCCACCAATCACATGCCATCTCTTGGAGGTAACTACTGGCCACCGCAACCTTGTCCTCTTCCGGTAAACTTTTACTATGGAACATATTACTCAGGCTTTCTAAATGTTTCAGCGGGTTTTCTCCTACCTCCGCTTTGAATACCGAAATGGTAAACTGCTTCTCCATAAATCTACTCGTCTGTTCACTGTGTCTATTCTCAATCTTAAACTCCTCATACTTCTGTTCTACCTGTCTTATTTTCTGCCCTGTGTCTCCCACTATGTCTTTACATATCTCCTTTACTTTAGTTTTTATATTCTTGGTGGTCTCTATTTCATTCTCTAAGTTCCCTAATTCCTGTCGCGTCGTTTCCTGGCTACTTATTAAGTCTTGACATATCTCTTCCACGCGTACTATTCTCTCTTCTAGCTGGCTTTTCCCTATACTGCTTGACTCTTCCCTCGCTTCTATATTTTCTTTTAATTCTAATATTTCGTACCTTTCTTCTTCTACACCCTTTTTCATTACTCCTATCACTTCCTCGTATGCGTCCATTCTTGCTGTCAATTCCTGTTTCATTTCTCTCATCTCTGTCCTAAGTTCATTAATTTCCTGCTTCATTTCTTGTTGATTTTGTTTGATGTCTTTACGTATCTCTTTCATCATGTTCATCAAAATTTGGAATGCACTTTCTTCCACTATTTGCGGATTTTTAAAAAATATCGGGCTTACTTCTGGCGTTGCCCTCCCGTCGTTTCCACTTTCGTCCATTTTTTTTCTTTTTAATAATAATAATAAACTTATGTATGTACAACCAAAACCTAACCTTCCCAGTTCCCCTTTTTTTTAATGCTAAAATTCCCCGGAGTGTCCCTATGCTTCCACGTTTTATATAATTGCAAAATCACCTTTACAGTTGCGCTGCTTATACCGTTTTCTAATCCTACTATCACGCTCCCTCCCGCTTCTTTTTACTAGCTATCACTTCTGTCACTCATACATGACTCTGGCCACACTGCTTAAAACGTCCAGTCATGACTCACATCGGTTCTGCCATTCAAAACGTTTAGTTTCGTTCCACGTTGACGCGCCATTTATACCTAGCTTCTTTTGCGTCGTCTTGTAATTTTTTATAAACATCATTTATATAAAATCAATAAAATATTTAATGTTTATAATAACGACTCGATCAGAACTTTGTACCTTCCTCTTACACAAAATCCTATCATGGGGCTGTCGGTACCTCGGGTAGAGTGGTCAATATCATTTGCAAACATTTGCCAATAACATTAATACTCATTTACTAGATTACACATTAGCCAATCAAACTTTTTATTTATTTAAAGGAAAAAATCCAATGGGCGCCAGCCGACCTTTGTCGACAAGTCTGCTTGACCAATACGATCTAGTACCCGCTCCCGCTAGCTCAGCTACAACAATCAATAAAATATAAACTCCGCCTATCTAAAAATCAATTTACGAATCTTTCTCTGCGCTAATTTTCTCGCTTTCTTTTTTTTTTTTATTTAATTCAAATTTAATTTAAGTAATCACTAACCCATTAATTCTCCATTTACGCTATTTCACTTCGTTTGGTCTTATAATATAATTAATTACACTTTTGTTCAAGTTTAGATAATATTTAATACAACCAAAATATCATATTATACATACATTTAGAAAATAATTATACGCACACAATTATATTTGAAATCACAATAAAATCTCTGGGTAATGGAGCTAAAGACAATTAGTAATTATTGTTCGTAACATAAAGTTCAGAGTTTATTATTCCATATATTATTACGGCTTTTAATTAGTGAATTAAAAATGAAATAAATATTACCTAGCTTTCTCCTTTATGCAAGGTTCCAAGCGTAGCTTCTGATAGTATTTCCTTCGGTCAGTTAGCGCTAACTCTTCGCAATCCTTTTCCTGATGTCGTTGGGATCCTGTGGGCTTCACCGTGGACACTCCGTTTCCTTCTTGTTTTATGCGAACATAATCAACATTCGAAGTGACTGCTGTTGGTATTGCATGGAAGGATTCGGCCGGCTGTTCACACGATGGGTTTAACAATGCAGCATTATGTTTTATTTAACTTTAGACGTATATTAATAATATGACTATGAAATTAAGAATAAATCAGAATCAAATTTTAATCACAATATCAAATTCAATCTAATAATTCAATACTCTAATAATACAATAGAAAATTCGCCCCTTTTATATTTTACGGTCCTTATCTTGCGGATTCAATCTACATTCTGAATTTCTGCTATTGGACAATTATTTCTTTTCTTTCGACTCTCTACACAGTTTCATTGGTCATTCTTTAGATGATTGCAAATTTCAATTTCTTTGTTAGAGTTATTTCACTAATTAGCCGTTTAATGGAAATTTCTCATGTTTGTCATTAGCTCCCATTGTTCACTACATTCCTTTGGTTATATGTTTTTTTTTTTTATTATAAGACAAAACGAACTCCACCTTGCTTTTTTTTTTTTTTAAAAGCAATCTTAAATCAAATTTCAATTAAATCAAATTTTTAGTTAAATCAAGTTTTAATTCTTTAGGTTTTATTTAAATATGATTCAAAATTATATCTTATAAAACTGTCTAATTTATGCTTTTAACGATAAACCCTTCTATGAGAAAAAAATTCTTTTTATTCTTATTTTACCCTATAAGACCTTTTATTTTTATTAAATATTTAAACAAATCTTTTATCAATTTATATTTCTCCCAAAATTATGTGTAACTCCAAAGAAAGCACACTCCTTCCTGATGTATCTCGGTACAATATATATTGAAGATATATGTGTGGGAGATTATGATCTCGCCAACTGATGAGTGCTAGCTCTACATGAAATACATATACAGGATATCATGTATCTTTTTTACATTATATGGTCATGTGTATTTGTTGTTTGAGATAGAAAGAATGAATAGACTGAAAAATTCTGAGTTCAAATCCATCTAATTACATATATAAAAAACATTCAGTATAAGTAAATTAGATACTGCCTTAGAATTAAACTAAATAGGGTTTATATCTTTATTGTTGATTGATTCCAGTTTCTGTTTGTGCAAAGATGCATGTTGTTCATAGTCTCAAAGTGAAGGGAATTAAGATGTAGTATGGTTAGAAATCATGTCCATGATCTGGTGATTGTAATACTGGTGTTTGGGCATTGGAAAAATACAAATAGTCATAGGACTTTTCCAGTTATTCTGATTCATGTCCTGCATGATTTAATGTTTCTAGGGCTTAAAGTTTTTGAATAGATTCCAGTTATGGCACTACTGACACTGAAACTATTTACAAACTCTCAAACAATTAAGCCATTTGATTATTTATTTTGATCTGCATGGTTGGTATAGTGGTAGTATGGCGGACTCTTATAATTGAAGTCCATGAATCATGCCCAAGATTGTTACTTCTGGTGCCCAAATTTCTTAATGAACTCCTGAGTAAGTAAGCCTTTGGTAGCAGATCTAACTTACTACCTGATATTACTCATTAAATGATTATTTAGTATTAATAGAAAGTTTCTTATATAATTAGAGGAATTTGAACCCAGGATTTTTCAGTCTATACATCTTCTACTTCATCTCAAACAACAAAATACATATGATCCACACATGCAAAAAATACATGATTCCCAGTCTACATATTTTATGCAGAACCAGCACTCATCAGTTACATCATATCATAATATCCCCATGCATATATACAATCAGTGCTCATTTTATATTAAGATAACAATTCTGCAAACATTAATGAACAGGCTCCAATGTTCTCATCATTCCAACTATTCAATTATCAATTTCATTGAAAAACTGACAATGAAACACTCAAAGTCCTTATTAGATTTGATATTGTAGTAATACTCATGCAGGCATTACATCAATTTAAACCCTCATATTAGCGGGCCATTATATAACCATATATATATTAATAGAGGAGGGATTAGTATGACTACAATATCAAATCTAATACAGGTTTTGCATGTTCCATTGTTGGTTTTTAAATGAAATGGGCAGTTGAATAGTTGGAAGAGTGAAGAGATTGAAACCTGCTTATTAAAGTTTGAGGAATTGCTGTCTTAATATAAATTGAGCATTTATTGTATATATGTGTGGGAGATTATGATCTGACCCAGCTGATGAATGCTGGGTCTGCATAAAATATACATATTGAGAATCATGTATCTTTTTTGCATGAGTGTGATCATGTATATCAATTGCTTGATATGGAATGGAGGATAAATAGACTAAAAAATCCAGTTCAGATGCGTCTAATTACATATATAAGAAACATTCAGTATAAGCAAATTATATGCTGTCTTAAAATTATTAATAGAAAGGTAATCTCTTTAGATTAAATGATTGTTGATATTTTGATTGTAATATATATATAGCTGTAATATGATGTATTTTTCACCACTAGTGGGAAAGAGTCTGAAATAAATAAACATTAATTGATTGTGTCAAAACTTTAAAAATATTATAACTGGAAATAGCTAAATGCGAAATTAAAATCAGTTCTTTTTTAAAAAGTTGAAAGCATGTTTTTAATTTTTAATTTGTAAGAATAATAACATTTAAAAGAATTTAATGGTTAGTCATTAGATAAATTAATTGATGTCTGAACATTCAAAGTGACAGGTATAAATTTCAGTCAATCTTTAAATCTCACATCTATCTCTCTACTTTTGAAATAAATACATTTTCACTATAATTTTCCAACTTTTGAAGAAAAACAGGTGAATTAGTAATATTCTTTTAGTTTTAGTATTTATTATAAACATTCTTTTGAGAATTAATTTTAACATAGAATATTTGAAAATATAGTAATATATATATAACAGCATCAAAAATATTACAAATGATTAAGGGACAAGGGTAGAAAAAAAAAGTAAAATTAAGTTCACAAGTAATATCCAAATTGAAATACATGTTTTTGAATTATTCTAATGAAAGATAGATTGCAGTAATTCATAAATCTGTCTGTTAAACTTTGGTCTATTCTGCATAATAGCATAGTTCAAGCAATGAGTAAATGCAAAAAAAATTACATTTTTATGGAATCCAGTGAATATAAGTTTTTAAATGGAAAACTATGGATTTTGCTTAATTATAATTAAGCTGAATTGATTCAGCATAAGTTCTTCAGATGATTATGAAAATACCGATGTTTTTTTAAAAAAATAAAATCAAGATAAAATTCCATTTTTAAAATTTTTTATAAGATTATTTATAAGAAAGGATTTATATTGCATGAAAGCAACATTCAACTACATAGAATAAGAATTTTCTTATCTTCTTTTCATATACACTTTAATGCAATCTTTATATATATAAATCCTTTATTTTGCCTAGTTTCAACTGTCCTGCAATCTTTATCAGAGCTACACCATTTAAACATATGTAATCATATAATCATTATTTTGTATACATATTAATATACATATTTTATATTGCCATTCATAATAATATTATGATTATAGTTTAAATGATTATATATTTAAATGATTTTTGTTTAAATGTTTTAACTCTGATGAAGGCTGCAGGACAGTCAAAACTGTAATTAAAATAAAGAAGGAATTATATATACATAAATGCATTAAAGTATATATGTGGATATGATAAGAAAATTTTAATATGTATGAATATATGAAGAGAAATGAAAAAAAAAAGAAGATATAAGAATAATAGACTTCTAGAATAAGAATTTCTAGTAGTAAGGTGCTTGAGGCTCTAATACTTATATAACAATAATAAATAATTTGTTAATTGATACACTACTATTTAAAGATAATATAACCAAATAGAGAGGACAAAGAATTGTTATATTCATCTGGAAAAAAATTGGAATTATTTATAAGATATAGATACAATATTATGATTTTTTTTTTTGTGATAAATGTTTTGATGAAATTTCTAATATATGATTTTTTAAAGCAATTTAACCTTTATTAATATTAATAAATTTGTCAATAGTATATAAGGTTTTGATATTTATGTCACATACACATATATATATATAGATGTTAATTATAATATTCCTATAGATAAATGATGATTTCAAAAATATTCTGTGTGGTAAATAAAATAGCTAAAATACCTGATGTTTCACTACACTAACAAGTACTTTTCTCAGAGATTTTTTTTATTACAAATCATAAAAATGTGTGTGAGATTTAAAATAATTCTTTTCCTTTGTTATTTCCTCCTCAAACTCAAATTCTTTTGGTTGATAAGTTTTAGATAATATTTTATCTTACAATAGCTTTTCTCAAATATTGTTTATTTTTTTAAATTCACACTTCTCATTACTAAACAATATTTGAAAGAAGCTCAAATTGGAGAATAAATTATTTTCTGAAACTTTCAATCAATAGAATTTGAGCTTGAGGAGGAAATAATAAAGGAATCAAAATAACAATTTTAAACTCACATTGTATGATTTGAGGAAAAAGAAAGCGTTGAGAAAAGTATGTGCTATTGTACTTAAATGTCAGTTTTTTTAGCTATTTTATTTTACCATATGTAATATCCTGAAAACAATAATATGCAACATACATATTATAAAATAATGTTTTGGTTAATTACAATGTGTAAATTATGGTTTAAGGTAAGGACATATATTTTGGAATAATTGAAGGAGCCTTTACCCTAAATATAATATAATAAAGCTATACTGTATATTTTTAATTTGAATGTGGGATAAATTAATTCAAGTTTGTGATAAAAATTTGTCAAAAATATCAATGTTTCATTATGACAATATTATAGAAAATTTTTTTGGAAATGCCTAAAATATTGCTCTGTTGTTATCAATAAAGCAAGTCATATATAATGTGACATTGGTTTTATAAGCATGTATTTACAAAAAATGTTTTGTTGTTGCATCACTAGTAAGGATGTATATTGTTCTATATAATCGTTTAAATAGTAAATGCTGTGTAAATGACATACCATCCTACTTAGCAATCAACATTATGTATAATAAAAAAGCAGTCCATTTTTTTTATTAAGTTCTTAAAAAGAAGATTGTCTTAAATGGCTAAAGCAGAAGTGTGAATATTAATCAATATTAATATTTATTATATTTATTGAACAGATTGATTTTATTTAACAAAGACATTCCTTTTTATTTTAAAACTTATATTGAAATACAGGTATAATGTATATACTTAACCTAGATGTAATTAAAGGAGATTTGAATCCAGACTATTAAGGTTCTACATATGATGGGCCAGATTGATTTAAGGTAAACATGGGTATGAGTATAATATTGGCATCATCAAGGGCTTTGAGCATTCCATCATCACATTTTCAGTGATATGGATGGCTGAAGAGTTGGAGAGTGGAAAGGATTGAAGCCTGTCCATTAAAATGTGTAGATTTGCTATCTTAATGTAAACTGAGACTGATTATATATATATGTGGGAGATGATGATCCAGACCAACTGACGAGAGCTGGTTTAACATGATATATGTATATTGGCAATCATTTATCTTTTTCATATGTATGTGGTCATGTGTATCAGTTATATTGGATAGGGTAGATGACTGTGGGGAGTCTGAAAGTCTGGGTTCAAATCCTCTTTAATTTAAAACTTATAATAAATAATTAGGTTGATTAATAATCACATCTTCTGCTTTAAACATTCACAACAATCTTCTTTATAACCAAAGAAAACATAATAAGGTAGTGAATTGCTTTCTTATTATATGTATTATCGAATTCTTCATAGAATAACATTAATTAATTAAATAATTGTATAGAATGTTTTATATATATATATGAACCAAAAGTACC
>JAQFVV010002434.1:0-26134 GCA_028023455.1 Epiperipatus broadwayi | reverse complement strand
TCTTCCAATTGAACCGTGTTCGAATATGTGAATTCGAAACACCGGCCTCTTAGGCAGAGAAGAACATACTCGGAGAGTATGTATGCCCAAACGATAGCTATAAAATATATAACTAGCATTACATTTCCAGGACATAACTTCTTCTCGGCTGTTGAGTTCAACACCAAGTTCAAAGCACTTTTTTTTGTTTGTGTATAAACACGGGTGCCAGCTATCTATTCAAGGATGAATAAATAACGCACTTTGAGCAATGGCCACTAACTCAACGCCTAAATCCATGACTAGCTCAGCTGTTTGTAATCACTAATAGATTATACATAATTAGTGGTTAAAAGACTTGATAAAGAATTTGTTAAAAAGAATTGACCGACAAATAAAGTTTAATTTTAAAGACAATTTATTAACTAACATTTATTTACTAATTCTAATAAAAACACACGCATATTTTTAAATTAACATTCTAAATAGTTTAAATATTCTTGAATATATTCATAACAGAACATTGGGAATTTATCTACTTTGACTAATAATATTGATATAAGGATCACATACATATTAACTCATGCACACACATAATAATGATAATAAAGGACTACATAGTATTTGAAATTTAATCACACACATCAATAGTTCATTTATGTATGATATAGAGTTCATATAATTAGACTCTTGAAAGATTCGTACGAATTAATGCAATGCAATGGCTATTACAGTATAAATGAAATAAGCAAATGTTTTACCTAGGCTTTTGAATGTAGACGTAGAATTTTGTTCTCTTTGGTGGCTGCTTTCGGTGAGGATATTTCCATTATGAATGCTTACCAGCTGGCTGGGACATTTCCTTGCTGAGTTTCCTGATTTTCACGATTATTACTATCGGAGACAAATAGATACTGATGGAGATTTTCTAAGATGTTAAGCTGACATTATTTCACGGGCAGATCTGCTGTTTTCTTGGACATCTGGGCTGGAGATAAACATGTGTTCCCAAGATCTTCTCAACACTGCATTTTGTTTGTTAACTGCTCAATTAATTTCTGAACTGCACTACTCAATTACTTTGTGAACTGATTGTCTCAACTGATTGTCCGATAAAATATTCAGTATTTATACCAATGAAGTGTTTTCTTTTCAATATCCTCTGGCAAATATCTGTTGTCGAAATTCTTTATCAATTAATCCTTTGATAAACGTGTTTTGGAAGATTGCTTAATTAGTAATAGCCATGCAGAGATGTTGTTTTATATTTTAATTAATAACCATTGCTGTGTTTTTTAATAATAATCTTCTTTAACTTTCATTTATTTATAATAACATTTATTCTATTGTTGACAATCGCACATATTTACACACATATATTAGTTTTAACATTATTTTTTCTTTAATTAAACTTGAATGAAAAGAGATTTGTATGTTTCAACTTTTTAAATTATATTTTTACGAATACTAATAAAAACTATTTATTTCCTTTTGTAAACCTTTAGTTTCATTTTTCAAACCAAGACTCCCCCTCCCCCCTTTTGATTAATTAATTGTAGCTTTTTTTTATTTCAAAAACTAACACTAGAAAACTATTTAATTCTTATCTTTTTCGAAAACAAGCTGCAATAAACTCTTCAACATTTAATTTTATGTTTTTCTTTTATGAAAGATTACTTTAATAATAATTTTAGATAAAAATTATATGTGCCTATATCAATATAGGTACATTACACCGCCCTTCCTTTTGAGAGTAAAATGCGTCATTTTTGACCATTTTATCTCTGACAACATTAAATCTTAATTTATTATTCCTTCTAAGTTTGCTTTTTGGTATCCTTTCCTTTTCCATGCTAAGGGCAATCTCCAATTATGCTTTTCTTCTTTCTATGCTGGTAACATTGCTTACAATGTTTGTCCTGGATAATGACCATGAGGACAAACTAAATTTGTGGCACAGGGATCTTTTATAAACGAAGCTTCGGCTGCCGATTCTCTTGATCGGACTTTGACTAAGAAAAGGTGGCTGCAAATGGCAGGAATTTCAACTGTCCATTTCCAACATGCCCTGGAAAATGATTGCCGATTCTCTTGATCAGACTTTAACTAAGCAGCTGCAATGGCAGGAATTTTCAACTGTCCATTTCCGAGTTACGCTTTGGAAAACGAGGTATGAGACATGGGGATTCTCCCCTGAAAAGTGACTTACACCTTACTCTGGTTGTTGCCAGTGTACTTTTTAAAAGAGGAATGATCCCGGCCAATTCGTTGCGGGTACTAGAATTTATCCAGTCGAGAGCTTTAAACTTAATCCTTATCTAACTTATTTCAATACTACCCTCATCCCTTTAGATTCGAACCCTTATATGCTCCTAATACAACGTAGATTGACTTTCATTTATATTATTTTTAAATTCATTATGAACATTATTTAAATATTTAGTTTTACTCTAATCTTATAATATTATCTTTAAACTATCACGAACATCAATTTACATATTTATTTATATTACAATATTACTTTAACCCATTACTTTAACTTATATATTAATGTGCGTGTACTCAGAAAAAAAACTAATTTGCTTTATTATGATTCATTCATTATTATTTTACTAGAGATTTTTTTTTTTTATCTTGATTATTTTAAACAATTTATTTACATCCTTTTTTTAACTTACGGTATTCAAAACAAACTTTTATTTTAACATGCATATATTCAAAAAACTATTTTATTTTACTATGACTATTTTATTTATTTTCTACAGATATATTATACTTATTTATTTAACTTGTTTTTATTTTATGTATTTCCGTAATTTTATTCATTTATTTAATTCTACAAACATTATTTCTAAATTCTTAATTTGACCCATTTATTTAACTTGATTTTATTGTTTTTTATTTATTTGAACTGTTTATTTACGAACATTTCCTTAATTAATATGTATGTGGAGAAAAAAATATTTTATTTTGCGAAGCCTCCATTATTACTATTTGACAAAACAATCCATCATTTTAAATAGCGAAATTCTAATTCAGGCTTTTCACGTACGTCAAAATAATTATATTAGACTCATAGTCCATTTCCAGTCCTCTTTGTTTATTTTTTTTACTATTCCGCCCGATTGCTAACTTTTAAACTATGTCAGGCAGTTCCTTTTTTCTTTCTACTAATTTTATAATATAAATTATACTCCATATTCTCACTTCTATTTCTTGATTAAAATGTATTTTATCTCTTTCTCTTTCCGTTCTGTTTTTGACTTCGTAACTCAGAAAACCTTTATACCTAGGCAAACTCCGTATTTTTCTTAATGGTGAATATTTTTTTCTACGCTTCCTCTTTGTTTTAAATCTACGTCTACAGCGAATGCGAACGTTTACTTTAACCTTTTTAAATTTTTGTAAAAACTTTTCTACACTATCTACTACCTTGAACTTATGTTTTTCTTCTGTTTCTTGATCTACATTTGTTTTTACTTTATTTATCACAATGCTATCTGATTCTAATTCAATTTCTATGTCTTTTATCACCTCAACTTCCTTTTCAACTTCCTGACTTTCTTTAATTAAATCTAACTCTATAACTTCTTGGTTCTTCTCTACCTTTACCGTTATCTCACATCTTATTTCTCTTACTTCTGCTCTGAATTCTTTAATTTCTGTTTTAACCTGACTAATTTCTGCCTTCAATTCTGCTTTGAGTTCTTCTTTGAGCTCTTGTTGGCTTTGCTCAAATTTCTGACACAATTCTTGTTGACTTTGTTTAATTTCTTGACGCATTTCTTCCATCATATTCATCATCATTTTCATCATCATTCACATCTCAGATACTTCTTTTTTCTTCTTTTCTACTAACTGGGGATTTTCAAAATATATTGGGCTTTCTTTCGGATCCATTTTCAAAAATTTCAATTTCAAAGTACTAGCGCTTATGTTAAACTAAATTTAAATACAGCTTATTTATTTATTTTTTCTTACTAAGATGGAAACTCATGCTAACTCCACCCTTTTGTCCTTTTTGCTACCCGTTCTAATGCTTTAACTCTGCCCAAATATCAACTGTCTGTGATTTGATAGCATACATGTCAAAATCTCTTTTCATTTAAAGAAAAAAATTGGTCAATTCTTTTTTTTTTAATTAAAACACTTTTACATACGTAATTTAACTTTCTAGATTTTTATTTTCAATAAGAACAAAGTATTTAATTAACTGTCATTTATGACAATTTTGGACCACGTTGGATAAAGCCATTTGAACTGTGTTCAAATATGTGCATTAGAAACACCAGCCTCTTAGGCAGAGAAGAACATACTCGGAGAGTATGTATGCCCAAACTATAGCTATAAAATATATAACTAGCATTACATTTCCAGGACATAACTTCTTCTCGGCTGTTGAGTTCAACACCAAGTTCAAAGCACTTTTTTTTGTTTGTGTATAAACACGGGTGCCAGCTATCTATTCAAGGATGAATAAATAACACACTTTGAGCAATGGCCACTAACTCAATGCCTAAATCCATGACTAGCTCAGCTGTTTGTAATCACTAATAGATTATACATAATTAGTGGTTAAAAGACTTGATAAAGAATTTGTTAAAAAGAATTGACCAACAAATAAAGTTTAATTTTAAAGACAATTTATTAACTAACATTTATTTACTAAATTCAAACATTTTATAATTCTAATAAAACCACACGCATATTTTTAAATTAACATTCTAAATAGTTTAAATAGTCTTAAATATTTTCATAACAGAATGTATTATATAGAGTTCATATAATTAGACTCTTGAAAGATCCATACGAATTAATGCAATGCAATGGCTATTACAGTATAAACGAAATAAGCAAATGTTTTACCTAGGCTTTTGAATGTAGACATAGAATTTTGTTCTCTTTGGTGGCTGCTTTCGATGAGGATATTTCCATTATGAATGCTTACCAGCTGGCTGGGACGTTTCCTTGCTGAGTTTCCTGATTTTCACGATTATTACTATCAGAGACAAATATATACTGACGGAGATTTTCTAAGATGTTAAGCTGACATTATTTCACGGGCAGATCTGCTGTTTTCTCAGACATCTGGGCTGGAGATAAACGTGCATTCCCAAGATCTTCTCAACACTGCATTTTGTTTGTTAACTGCTCAATTAATTTCTGAACTGCACTACTCAATTGCTTTGTGAACTGATTGTCTCAACTGATTGTCCGATAAAATATTCAGTATTTATAGCAATGAAGTGTTTTCTTTTCACTATCCTCTGGCAAATATCTGTTGTCGAAATTCTTTATCAATTAATCCTTTGATAAACGTGTTTTGGAAGATTGCTTAATTAGTAATAGCCATGCAAAGATGTTGTTTTATATTTTAATTAATAACCATTGCCATGTTTTTTAATGATAATCTTCTTTAACTTTCATTTATTTATAATAACATTTATTCTATTGTTGACAATCACACATATATACGCACATATATTAGTTTTAACATTATTCTTTCTTTAATTAAACTTGAATGAAAAGAGATTTGTATGTTTTAACTTTTTAAATTATATTTTTACGAATACTAATAAAAACTATTTATTTCCTTTTGTAAACCTTTAGTTTCATTTTTAAAACCAAGACTCCCCCTCCCCCCTTTTGATTAATTAATTGTAGCTTTTTTTTATTTCAAAACTAACGCTAAAAAACTATTTAATTCTTAACTTTTTCGAAAACAAGCTGCAATAAACTCTTCAACATTTAATTTTATGTTTTTCTTTTATGAAAGATTACTTTAATAATAATTTTAGATAAAAATTATATGTGCCTATATCAATATAGGTACAATATATATTACAGCATGTATATGTTATTTAAAATCAAATCTTTTAAATTATACATTTTATTTTGTTAAATGAGCCAATTTGTTATTCCTATATTAAAAATCACATGTAGATGTGTAAAGTTCATATATATATATATATATATATATATATATATATATATATATATATATATATATATATATATATATATATATATATGAAATATTACTTAAAAGTTACTAATAATTCTTAATTTTAAATTAAAATACACCTGGGTCTCATTTTATGCGGATTATTTTAATGCAATTTTGAAGTTATGCAATTCATGTTTCTTCTTAATATCCTACATATTTCACTATATTTATTAGATATCAACAAATTTAAATTATTAATAACTTATTTTGACTTAGGAATACTTTTTTTTCCAAAAATATAATGTTATATTAGCAGCTTATGTTAATATGGCCTGAATCTGTATTTAGAATCTTAGCTTCTATATAAATAAACTACTTATACTAATGAGGAAATAATAATAATAGATTTATACATACATATAAAAAAATCACAATAAATATTCAAAAATTTTTAACTTTTAAAATGTATTTTGTTAGATATTAACAGAAATAGATATTTTTTTTAATTTTTAAAATAAATAATAACGAAGATTTTATTGATTTTACAAACTGAAAATAATCTTTCTAATGATAATGTATAATCTTTTTGTTTTGATTGTGATCTCATTTTTTTAATACAGTATAGAAACAACACAAGACTGGAAGTGGTGCTAATTGTACAACACATCATGAATCTGATTTCTTACTAGTTCACAAATGAACGCATATTGTAAAATAGTGGAAATGATTAAAATATGTATAAAATGTAAAATTAAATATTGTAGTTAATAAAAAAAGTAAAAAAAAGTTTGTCTTATATTAATTTTTTTTATATATTTGAATTTTTTTATTAGTCATACTTTATTTCCTTATTTTTTTAATGAGAATTTTAAAGTAATTTTTCCTTGTTGCTTTGCTTTTATGCCAATTTCTGAAAATTATGAGAACCTATCCCCCATTTTCCAAGATAAGTTACATTTATTTTTGTGTAATTTCTTTTGTGCACATTTTCTGAGGAACCTATCTACTGCATAAAACAGACCCAGGTGTAGTTATAAAAAAATGATACCATCACATATCTGTGTCAATAGCATGTGAGTGAGGTTTAAAATCTTATTTTTGCAATAATATTTTTTAAAATGTATTTTATAGTAAATCAAATCTACTGAGGTAAAACAATTATCAAGTCTTTAGGGAATTGAGATGCCCAAGTTAAATTAAAAATATCAGGTTTAAAATTTAAACAAAAGTTTAAATCAATTTTGTAACTTAAAACATCTCAACAACATTATCATTAAAAAAATATTTTTAGTAGGTATTGTTTAAACTATTTTACAGAAAAAAAAAACTTTTTTTTTTTTCACAACAAAAAAATAAAGACATTGAAGTGGGTCAAAAAAATGAAAAAAGTTTTTAAAAAACCTGAAAATTGCATAAATCTTTAAAAGTTAATACAGTGACAGAGTTGCCATTGACATTTATGTCAGATAATTCAGAATTGCCTATGTTTGAAACTTCTTCTAAAAAAGAGAAAGAAGAAAAACAAATTGAGAATCAAGTAGTTGAAATGCAGAAGATAGAGATAGTCCAGAAAAATGCTTTGATATAGACATTGAAGTAATAAATGATGTCACTTTATGGCCAAAAATATTAACAGATGCTATTATTGATCATATCCTAAATAACAAACCAAAAAATATCAGGAATACAGTGAATTAAAAATCAGTGTATAAAGTCAGATATGAAATGTAGTTCAGAGGACTTTCTTATTATTATTTCTACAGAAAGAAATCAAATGGAATTATGGAAAAGAGAAATTGGCTGATATTTTCAGATACAAGCAAAAGTGTTTATTGGAATCCTTGCAAACTCTTTTCAACAATAAAGTCTAAATTAATAACTAGTTTACAAAATTGGAGATCAATAACTGTTATTTTATCTGATCATGAAGTTTCAAAACAACACATGTCAGCCATGTGTATTATGTATAAAAGATTAACAAAATTCAATACAATTTATACTCTACTATACAAGAAAAGGAAAAAGAAGAATGTTATTGGAGAGAAGTGCTGAAAAGAATGGTATCAACAATAAAATTGTTGAGTTGGTTAGGATTAGGATTTAGGGATCATGATAAAAGCAAAGAATCTATTAGGAAATAAATTATTTAACCTGCTTGGAATATTTAAGTGAATATAATGAACTTTTAAAGTTACATCTACAAAAATATGCCAATCAAGGACAAGGAAATATAAACTATTGTCTCATATTATTTGTGAAGAATTTATAGGTCTTGTTGGAAATCAAATAAGAGTGGAAATAATTGAAGAAATCAAATCTGTGACTTATTATAGTAATATTTATTAAGGCTCTAATCTTGACTATGCAGCTGAAAA
Organism: Epiperipatus broadwayi; assembly: GCA_028023455.1. Taxonomy (NCBI): domain Eukaryota; kingdom Metazoa; phylum Onychophora; class Udeonychophora; order Euonychophora; family Peripatidae; genus Epiperipatus; species Epiperipatus broadwayi. The sequence goes on along the minus strand of JAQFVV010002434.1, from coordinate 17,833 downwards.
AAATGACAGTAGGAACCTCTGTATGCACTTTATAAATATAATTATTACAAGTTTTTATTATTTTAATAGACTTATTATAGTATAATTGTTGAGTCCCCACCCAATGCTTCACATATCAATCAAGTAACTTTTGTGATAAGATATGCTTTATCCTATGGTAATATAATGAAAAGATTTGTGGAATTTATTTTCATAGATAAACACATGTCTTCATATTTGGAACAAGAAGTTTTGCAAACTTTAGTAAAATTAGGAGAAAATATTAAAAACTACCAAGGACAATCATTTGATAATGTTTCTAGTATGTAAGAAAGTACTCAGGTTTGCAAGCATGTATAAAAATCATAACCCAAGTATGCTTTTTATTTCATAAGTTAATCATTTCTTAAATTTAATTGAAAATTTCACTGCAGAAAGTTCTAGCACAGAAATTGATTAATTTATGTTTGTGCAGAATTTATTCACATTTTTTTTCAAACCCTCATTGGAAAATTTTAAGCAGAAATCTAGAAATGTGTAAACATTCTGTCACAGTCAAAAGAGTTTCTAATACAAGATGGTCAGGAAGGGAAGATGCTATATTGGCTATAAAACTTGTTTTCACCTATGTAAAAGAGGCTTTAATTGAAATATATAATTCAGAAGAAGAAAAAAAATTACCATACTTGAGGTGACTTCACTTCTGAAAAAAATGGACAAATATGAAACTGCCTAATGAGAATGATTTGGAATACTATTTGACAAAAAAATTAATGCTACTAGTAAATTGCTGCAATCAGTGGAGTGTGAACTATTGAAAGGATCTATTCTACTGAAGTCATTAGAAAATTTTATCAACTTCAGAGAAGAATTTTAAAAAATTGAAAAAGAGGCAATTGATTTATCAGGGCTATCATTCAATGTGGAAGATGGACAAACATGCAGACAACAAAAGAGAAAAATGTTTTTGATGAAAACAAAAAGTCAGACATGAATTTATAATAAGAGAAATTTTCATAGTCAATTCATTTTATATCATTTTTGATAAGTTGTAGAGCCTTTTTTGCATACTTTTTAATTGGAATTTATCAATAGAAGTAAAAAAGAATGATAAAAAAGTTGTTGGCCGAGAGGTCATCACAGCCACCTTTCAAGCAAGTAGTTGTTTGCAGATGGTTGTGGGTTCTCCTCCCGGCCAATGTTATGACATATGGAAAAAAAAAAGTTTAAGGATATTTACAAAAGTGACATTGATGTTTGTAATTTTGAAGATGAATTTGACCATTTTTTAATATTTCTAAAAGAAAATGAGGACACCATAAAAATCACACAAAATATTTATCAAGTACCACAGAAATGTCTTACACATTTCTGAATGTTGAAGTATTTATTGAAATTTTTTTAACAATTCCTTTATCTAATTCATGCAGGAGAAAGATCGTTTTCTGTTTTAAAACGTGTAAAAAATTATTTAAGGAGCACCATTGGGGAAGAAAGATTAAATAATATGGCCATTCTGTATATAGAGCAGGAAGTTTTAAGTCAAATTGACACTGCAAAAATTTGCAAGAAATAAAGCAAGACAGAAATTCATATAAAAATATGTTTTTAATAAGTTCGTTTAATGTGTTATGGTATGTAGTTTTTGATTTCTTTTTTGTAATAACTTAATGAGAGGTTTCTTGAATTTTTTTTTCTAACTTGAGTTTGAGGGCCCCTGAAATTTTTACTGCTTAGGACCCCCACTTGACTTCATTGGCCTCTGATTTTATCCATTATTTATTGAATCATTATGTGTAACCTAGATAATTAATTTCATCAAAATATTAACAGTTATTGATTTCTAACATATTATTATTAATCTATATCTTTTTTTAATAGGGGGCGGGAATGGGCTAGGATGCTTCTTCATCTCTGTTATCTTCTTTTTACATTGATATTGCTTATTAGAGTAAAATATTGGTTAAAAAATCAGCAACTGGCATAATAGGTATTCTCTTACCTTTATATTTAAATTCACAAAGTATTTTTTTTCTAAGGACAGATCAAATAGTTTGAGAAAAGAAAAATACTTCTGTATAACTGTTATGAAGTCTCTTTAAGAAAAATTAATTTTATCTTTAGTACAAAAAATAAAAATGTCTGCTAGTAAAAAACAAAAACAAAAACATTTGTAATTAGTTATATTTAATTAAAATTTTGTATTTAATAGATTTTCTCTAAGAATAAAAAAAAAAAAAGAATAATCTGAAAGTAAAACAACTTTTGATAAGTCAAAGTTTACTTGTTGGCCAGGAAAACAAGTTTACTATATAGTAAAAATATACTGAAACATACTAGGCAGTAATATTATTTTTAAAAAACTACCTTTTCTGTGTGTATTTTCATTTTACCAAATATTAAGTCTTATATCATGAGTTCTTTCATAATTTCAGATTTCTTCACTTGGAGAGTTAGATTCACCTTCAGTATTTTATGGATTCAAATAGATATCAGGAAAAGTCAGAGTTAGAGAAGAAGATAAGTAGGTGTAACTCTGACAAATCATCACAGCTTGATAATAACTATCATATAAAGAATTACTAGCCTTAATAGAAAACATCTCTACAACTATGAATTTTCAGTATTACATGTTAAAGGTTGCCACAGTAACTATACTATCCATGTTTCAAAAATGTAATTTCACTAGTGAAAAAATTAAATGCCATGCTTGAGAATTAGTACCAAATAATTAATTATGATGATAATGTGAAGCCTAGTATGTTCTAATGTTCTGATATAAGTTTGTTTCTATTGCTCAACAGATGTCAATTTTTTTGAAATGAAGAGATATATGCTGAAAGTAACCAAACAGATCCAAAGTTGGAGATTAACAAACTAAAAAATGGAATAAATAATTATTAAAAGATTATAATAGTTGAGAAAGATTAATAATTTTGATGAGATATAGTAGCTATAAGTGCATAATACTTATTTATATATATTACTCATTAATATAGAAAATCAGATGTCACATGACATATATATATATATATATATATATATATATATATATATATATGCTATATATATATATATATATATATAGCTTGCATTTACAATATTATAATACATATTGATTTGATTTATTAGAAATGTACATTTTTATCTGATATTAAAGGAAATGGGTGTTAGTGAGATATATGACAGTCATTATATATATATAAATGAGTGTGCCAATATATTTTTTAAACATTAGTTCAGCGATTTATATTTATTGTATTTTTGTGTGGACACAGCTGTGAATAATTTATGGACGCTTAAACTATTTTTTCTATTTTTTTTATTATTATTTAAAACTAAATTTAATGTCCACGCAATTCTTATTTAAATCTTGACGCATTTCCATTGCTATATAATTAATGATTCAAAAAATGTTAAAACATTTTTAATAACAAAACAGGTTTGAATTTGTAATAAAGAAAATTTATTTAAAGCTGAGCGCTTTTAATCCTGAATAGTATCATAATCATCACATTATGTGACTAAAAAAGTTGAGATTTAGATTTAAAATTACTTTTGAATATTGAATAATAGATTATCATAAAATTGAATTTTTAAGAATAGATTTATATACTAATGATTAAAGTGGTTGCTACAAGTGCCATTTTTATAAAGATGGGTGTTATAGTCTTTTTTATTGATGGCATGATGATTTTTAGCTATCGACCATACTTCCTCCATTTTTTTTCTTTCTGCTATTTCTCTTGGAACAAATAATGTGAGCCACAGAGAGATCAATGTTATGGCCTGATTGCAATTTGTGATGCAAGAAAAAGGAAAAATATTCATTGCTTTGATGGCCTGCTTGTACAGATATCACAATTTGCAATCACACCTTAACTTTGATCTCTCTATGGCTGACATTGTTTGTTCCAAGAGAGAAGATAGAAAGTGAAAGGTGAAGGAAGAATGGCAATAGATAAAGATCACAATGTAATCAGTAAAAAGAACTCTAGCATCCTTTTTTCTAAAAAAAAAAAAGGTACATGTAGCAACCCTTTTCATCATTAATATGTAAATCTACTCTTAAAAATTCAATTTTATGATAATCTATTATTCAATATTGAAAAGTAACTTTAAATCTAGATCTCAACTTCTTTTAATCACATATTATGATTATAAAACTACTGGGTATGGAAGATGCTCAGCTTTAAACAAATTTTCTTTACTACAATTTCAACCCTGTTTTGTTAATAAAAGTGTTTTAACATTTTTTGAACCATTATAATTATTGCAGAAAAAACAGGATAAAAAATATTCTAGAATTGCTTAATTAATTAAATAGCTTGTACATGTTCCTGAACATAGTTGTGCTATAGACTGGAAAATATATTGGTATGTTAATGGAGAACATTAGAATATTAAAAGAGGAGCATGTCATTATAAATAGTCTTTTATAGAGGAAAATAGTGCTTTGTCTAGTTCTCTTATAGATGATTATAAACTGAATATGCTCAAAAGTGTAATTACTCTTTCTTCTAGAGTTTTTCGGTATCACTTTTATATATTGGGAAAATATTGTTTAGTCATCATCATAATCTCAATTTTAATAGAAAACTAAGATTGTGATTTTATGATCTCATACATGTTAAATGAAAGAATGGCACCACTTTTTACATGATTGCCATCTCTTCCTGAATCCAACCATACTTCGTATTCAACTCATATTGTTTGCATTACAATATAAAAAATATATATATTTTATTAACTATGCAAATAATTCCGTTGTTTTCTGGTAAAAACAGAAATTATAATTTGATTTAAATTTACTAACTTTACAATTTAATAATGCAGAAATACTAAAAATTTCCAGCAATCTATATGAAAACTAAATAATCCGTAAACATAAAATGTAAAATGATCTCTAACAAACCTTTTACAAACTTAGACAGTTTACATATAACTCATTGAGAGTTTTCAGTACTTTCGCTTTATTTTATCTGTATATTCAAGCTGGTAAAAAAATTATACTTACATCTTTACAGTTTATAAAATAAAAAATTCTTGATAAACAAAACATTACATTATTTTTATAATTTTAATTTTTAACTTATAACAATCACAGAATGTTGATAAATCAATTAATGATAAAAACAATGATTGGTTTCAATTTTATTTTTGAATCATTTATGTTTATTTGCTTCAGGATGATGATGTCCTAATGATTAAAACATTGTTTAATAATTAATTTCTACTAAACCTAATTTTTAAAAAAATTTAATTTACTTTTTTACTTTGTAAGTTATATAATCACATCTTTTAAAATTCAAATCATTATGATTCTCTCAATTGTTGGTGTATATATAATAAATATTACATATTGCAGGGTTGTTCAAAGTGTCGATTGTGAAGCCAATTTAGGCCAATCTGGCGAGGGCCTTTCAGTAACGAGTGAAACAAATTAAATCAAGATTTTCAAGTTATTTTGTTATTTTTGTTTTCGTTCTAATTTTTTTTCAATTCTAGCTAGGTGAAATCTACTAAGTCGTATCATTGTTGAAAATAATGTAACTAATTTGAATTAATAAATATGGTTAATAATTACTCATGTTGCATTAATTGCCTTAGACATGAGTGTTTTGGCCCTGTAAATAATTAAGTTATTTTTTACGTAGGAAGATATAAATATATCAAATTTATTAAGAGCAAGAAGAAAACATTGTAATAACGTGTAAGCTAAAACCTTCGAAAGATGCACTTTAAACATAATTATGTGACAGCCAAGATGATGTAAAATGAATGCATCTGGAACTATGTCTATTACAACAAGTCGATGGCAATACGTTTTTAAAATAAAAAGTAAATCATATGAACACTAAAGTTGGTTCAATCCTGACATATTGTATGTAATATTAAATAAATATTATATATATATATATATATATATATATATATATATATATATATATATATATATATATATATATATATATATATATATAGTACACTGTTACAGGTCATGCTAATGTTTGCATTTGTTTAATACTTTTAAATAATTATTCTAGTAAATAATATTCTAAAAAATTACAAAGTAATAACATGTATACATCACGAAATTCTGCTCTGTCATGCATTCTTAAAATATATAAATAAAGATATGTGAAAAAGTCAAATGATTTTCAAATTGCACATTTAACATTAAACAAGAATTCTTTAATTACAGGCAAAACTCTCCATACAGTAGTGCCACTCAGTGCCAACCAAACACTCAGTGCCAACCAAAGTAATCAATGGATGCCAGAAGGCTTGTGCATAAAATCCCTATCTAGTACCTACTCATTCAATATCTCCAGACTAGTTTCTGGCTTGTGGCCTTTGTCAGTAAAGAGTTTTGGATCTGAGAGCACTGCACCTAGATCTTAGGATCTAATGTAACCCTCGAGAAGCCACCTTTTATCTCTACTTAACTAGAAAACTATGAGAATAAAATTGAAAACACAATAATATTTTCAATCTAAGCTCAATAGTTTATATAGGCATAGGGGTCTGAACCCAGTTCAGTACCCATACATTTTGGTATCTTTGGCTCTTTAACAACCATAGATAAAATATTTAGTTAAATATTCACTTCCCTCACTTTTCTATAAGCACTCCATTTAGGATAGTGGTGGCTATGGTTATTAAAGAACCAAGGACACCAAAATGTATGGGTACTGAACTGTATTCAGACCCATATGACTATATAAGCTATTGAGTTTAGATTGAAAATATTATTCTGTCTTCAATTTTATTCTCATAGTTTTTCTAGTTAAGTAGAGATAAAAGGTGGCTGCTGGAGGGTTGCATTAGATCCTAAGATCTAGGTGCAGTGCTCTCAGATCCAAAGCTCATCACTGACTAATGTCACAAGCCAAAAACTAGTCTGGGGATATTGGATGAGTAAGCACTAGATAGGGATTTTATGCATTCTTTGGCATTCATTGATTACTCTGGTTGGCACTGAGTGGTACTACTTTATGGAGAGTTTTGCCTGTGTTAATAACAGTAATGTGCTAGCATAAGAAATAGTGATCATGTGATGTTTAGTGGTTTAATTCCTTAATTCTTTTAGATCATAACTATATACACATGTTTTTAAATGTTGATCAATATGTATTAGTATCAAATTCTTAAAACTTTGATTTATTAAAATCAAGTTATCTATACTTATAACTTTGTCACCAACCACTTTAGATAAATAAAATAATGTTTATTACTAATCGTTTATTATTAATGAAATTCATTAATCGTTAATGGGGATTTAAATATCTATCTGATCTAGAAGTAATCTTTAATTGAATAAACAATTATCAATAATCATTTATATAGGTATCTGAAATGGTTGTTGCCAAATATTATGAGAGCTGAAAATTTGACTATTGTATATACATACATATTAATTCTAATTATTAATAGTATATATATATATATAAAATACATATTTTGCGGGTTCATCCGTGTTAAAAACTTTTAATATCAATATACTGACGTTTCGACTTGGTCACACAAGCCATCCACAGAGTTATGCTTGTGTGACCAAGTCGAAACGTCAGTATATTGATATTAAAAGTTTTTAACACGGATGAACCCGCAAAATATGTATTTTATATATATATATATATATAATTTGAATAATCAATTAGTTTTCTATTTAGCTAAAAATTACATTAATATTCTTTTATTGATATTTTAATGGTTAAATTCTCAAAAACATAAAAATAAACTCTAAAATATAAATACTTAGAAGCAAAGGTTTTCTTTAGAGAAAAATCATATTATCATTCCAATATCCACATAATTTCATCTTCCATAATTCAAATACAACCAAATTCTGTTTATGTTAGACATGTATCAATTACATTACTTGAAAATATATAAAATGTTATGAAATTAAATTGAGAGAAACTGCAAACCTCTCGCGCTCATTTGTATCTAACAGCCAATCAGATTGTAAATACGATTTGATTGGCTGTTAGATACTAATGAGCGCGTGAGAGGTTTGCAGTTTTTCTCAATTTAATTTCAATACTGTTTGGCTTTATAAAATAAATATTATTTATAAAATGTTATGCTAAATTGATTAAATGCATAGTTTTTTAATTAAAAAATATGACAGGAAAATATGTATATATCAGAAGGAATATTAGTCATTATGTCTACCTTATTGTGAACATCATATATAAATAGAAAATTCTAAACTCAATGACAATACTTACTATTATTATTAAACTATCTTAATAATATAAATATTCATTATGTATAAAGCTTTTTCCTTATTATAATTATAATTAATATCCTACTATTAAGTAGTAAATAAAAACAACTCTAATTAGATAGTAAATTCTCTATAATTAGATATTAAGTGGAATCTTTTCATTACCTAATTGCAATTTTCCTCTAACCACATAATACTGATATATTTGTATATATAAAATTAATGAGAACTTAAACTCACACTCTTTTTTATTTAAATCTAAAGTATATACAATTATCAATCAGCATAAAAATGTTCAATCATTCTTTTTCTCTTGTTATATATTTATTTTAAAAAAAAACTGGCTTGCTCTGATAAAATCTGAACTTTGATTGATTACATATGTTTTTTTTTAATGGTTGTCAATTATATATATATATATATATATATATATATATATATATATATATATATATATATATATATATATATATATATATATATATATATATATATATATATATATATATATTGTAACTATAACAAATCTGATATCAGGTCAAATTATTTATATTACAAAGCTGTATAAAAAAAAAAACTTGCTATCAAAATAGAGTAATAATATACAAACTGCTTTAAAAAAGTTAAAAGAAATATTAGTTGCATTTGATCACATTATTGAATATTTTATAAAGTTACATTGTAACAATGAAATGGTAAATTGCAATGTAAAGAAAGAAAGAAAAATATTTTGATGCATGAAAGAATTTCATTACATAGTTTTTAAAAATCTAAAGCATTCTGAACTCTATTTAGTTTATCTTTATTGAAGTGAGTTTTAAATATAATCTTCCACATGTTTGTAGTAAATTTGATGCAAAACTAAATATGATTTTAAAATATTGGAATTGATAATATTTTAAAAATGTCACTTAAATTTTAAATGTTGGCAAGAATTTTTTTTCTTCCTATCACCAACTTATGTAAACAAAGAGAGGAAAAAAACTTTTTTTTGATGATTTATATAACAGATCATAATGATATTTGTAAATTTTTTTCCACAGCATGTTGTGAAGAAATTAACAAAAATGTTTTCCAAATAACACATTGTTGTAAGGAAACATATCTAATCTTGTATCTAATTGGTGATGAATCTGTAGTTTAAAATCATGTTGTCAAACAATATCACTTAGATGTAAGTAGATTTAAAAAAAACAAATAAGGCATTTCAGTCCAGTTCAGGCTGTTTAGTCCACTTTAGTTTATCTGAAGATACAACCTAGAAAGCAGTGCTGTTGTGATCCAATGCTAAGAAGAGAAATCATTGGTAAAAGTCACTGTAACTTGGATAGGTATATTACTGACCATTTTATTGTAACTTCCAATACTATATAACTGAAGAAAGTGTCGCTAGATAACATAAATAATACAGCTAAAATATTCAGAAAATGCAATTAGATCAAGAAAATAATACTGAAGTTATCCAAACCTAGTCTGTGCCTGCCTTAGTAATTCTATGAAGAAAAGAATGGACAGTGCTGTAATAATAATTCAAGACCTACTAACATTATACTCTATGTCTTGTCACCGATACTGCTGGATTTCCCTTCTAACAATTGGTAATATAATAAAAAATGATGGCTATAGAAAACCATGGTTTGTAACTATTTAAATATTTCACACCATATGATCTTATCATTATAGATAATTATAAAGTCTTAACCTTAAACTTCAAAAATATTTTTTATATTTGTATACACATTAATAGTTGCAAGTGTATGTGCAACAGTTTTATGTATACATTGTTAATAAATTGTTATTTTATTTTTATTATTCCATTTAGTTTCTGTTTGTTTATTGAAGTCAATCCAAATATTATTTTTTTAATATCCAATATGTTACTTAATATCCACAATTCTGGAAATTATTGCATTCACTCACAGAGAAGCAGGGATGGTGGTAATAATTTGTAAATGATGCTGATAGTGCACTAATAAGTTTTTCAAAAATAAATACTTCTAGTTAGAAGTTTGACACCTGAGAATTTTATTTTTTACTTTATTTTATTTAAACTAATAAACAAATAAATAATATTGGGAGGACTTTTATTTAGATTATAAATCATCATCATAACATTGGTTAATTTTCTACATAACATTGGTTAATTTTCTTATATATATATATATATATATATATTGTAATGGAATATAATATCCCGTCACATTATTTTAAAATTAAAATAAAAGATCATAAATAAAAATTGAAATTTAAAAACTGTTTAACGTATATATAGATCGCATGATGGACAACTTTAAAAACTTTTAAAAAATAAAAATATTTGAAAGTAATTTTTTTTGTAAAAAAGTAAAGATATAAAGATTGATATTTTAAAAATAGAAATAATGTTGATTTCTATAGTCTTAGAAAATGGAAATGATTGTCTTATTAATTAAATGATTGTTCAAAAGCAAACTACCTCATGAGGCATGTAAAATAAATTAAATGGTCAGATAAGAGAATACAAAGGAATTAAATGACCAATCCAAACACGAAAATGACAGCATGGACCATAACTGAAACACAAATGGATTAGTGACGTCTTGCTCGTTGAATCTCAAGATCTAATAATAAGAGACTAATAAAAATATAAAAGCCAAATTATTATTATAATTGTTATCTGAGAGCTGACTATGAATATGTCGTTATAACTAGCTATATTGCAGATTTTCACGATGTGGAAGTCTGCAATAGAATTAGACTTTCCAGACAACCAGCTGAGACCTCCTTGTGCCAGTTAGGGACCAAAAAGGAATGGCAAGTGGTGGCTTCGTTTTTAAAAAGGAAGAACAAACAATCTATATAAGTGATCACAAAGATGGACCTCAGAATCTGTGAAGTATAAACTTTTGCCAATTGAACTTTCTTTTAAATAATTACTGTATAACATCAATAAGTAATCAATCCAAAAAAAAAGTAATATAAATGAATGTACTCTTATCTGACCAAGAATAGAACTCTAAATCAATTATAAATATTTGTTTTATATACGTTTGCTATTTCAATCATTTCCATTTTTTTAATTTAATTATTTATGTTTGTGTTTAACTAGGTTATTTATTTCTATCTGTTAAATAAAATGTATTAAATTAAAGTTGGGTGTAGATAGCTGCATGGATAAAGAGTAATAACTGTTTAAATTCGTTTATGTTTAATTTAAAGGATTTTAGTGTCAGGCTATTTGTTTCGTAGTTAGGGCAATGCTTGTGGAAGGATATATGGGTGTTTATATTATTGTAATGTGAAGCATATTTAGCATACAGGGCAATGTGCCCAACTGAATGCATGACCCCAAAGAGGCAGTCATATCATTGAAATGGTGGCAGATATATTTCCTGCGCCATTGACCCCTTCTAGCTCTATGGATAGGGATTTATAAGATGGCAGAAAGACCGCTTTCCCCCATACGTAGCACTCTTTAAAATAAAAAAAATTATATACATGATTCCTTAGTCTAACAGATGCCCTTTCCTGATCTAGACATGGATCATTTCCTTCAAATAATATCACGCTGTCAGATGCCCATTCCTGTCGGCGTGGTTTTATGCTAGCATCTTTATATTGCATTAGTTGCAAATATATATCTGGAAGCTGACATTGGGTTGGCTACGAACTTTTAGTCTGAGACTGAATGAATGTTTTGATAAGTTTTAAGTGAAAAAAAATCCATGTAGACTATCTATGCTCGTCATGCTAAAGTAAAATATAATTTAAATATCCATCTGTGCGATCTATTTAAAATAGTAATTTAAATTTTAAAAAAAATATTAATGTTAAAATCTAAAAATAAAATTTATTCCTCAATTTTAAATGTGCGTTAATAAAAATCTATTTGTGTGTTAATTACTGGCAGTGGCTTCTTTTATTTTATTGTTATAAATATTTAATATATACTTCCGAGAGAATAGAAATCTATTGAAACTTATAAATGTTTAAAATCTCTGCTACTCTATGAGCTAGTGACCTTGGGCAAACGATTGGAATCCAAATATATAAATTAAAAATAAAAAAAATTTTTTTTAAACTTAACGTACCTGCCTACTATATACATTTTTTAGGTTCAAATGCCTAGTGGTGCCCTGTAGTGCAGATTACGTGAAGTCTCCTTTTCCCCCGATCATTAAAATGGTGCCCAACATGGGGCAATCTTTAATAAACCACGAGTGCCCTGAGAATGTTAAAAATAAATTATGCCAGTAAGACTTTTCTTTAAAAATGAGTATAGATATATGTTTTGTATTAACGTAAAGTTATAGTTTGAATTTTGTGTAAAAAGTACTGCCAGAAAGAAAATTGCGCATATGTAGAAATAAATGTGAGGAATAAAATGTAATAATTAATATAAATCATAATTTAAAAAAAAAAAGTCTAAAATCACGTAACTTCTTTGACTTGCCTAAGTTAAAAATGAAATGTAGGGAAAAGGGAACTATTGAGGGAGGAGGTGTAATCTCAGCTGAGGTGAAAAGGAAAGAATAGTCAGCATTTTTTTTTGTAATTACTAAAAAAGTTATGTCTTTTCATTAATAACCAAAGTTTTGTCCTTTTAAAAAAAAATTAGTATAATCAATTTGTGTAATGTCATTACTAACACTAAGTAAATTCTTTTTTTTTTTTAATGTTTTTATTTTTTGACGAAGTTTTCTGATATGTAACAGAATATAATATCCCGTCACATTATTTTAAAATTAAAATAAAAGATCATAAATAAAAATTGAAATTTAAAAACTGTTTAATGTATATATAGATCGCATGATGGACAACTTTAAAAACTTTTAAAAAATAAAAATATTTGAAAGTAATTTTTTTTGTAAAAAAGTAAAGATATAAAGATTGATATTTTAAAAATAAAAATAATGTTGATTTCTATAGTCTTAGAAAATGGAAATGATTGTCTTATTAATTAAATGATTGTTCAAAAGCAAATTACCTCGTGAGGCATGTAAAAAAAATTAATTAAATGGTCAGATAAGAGAATACAAAGGAATTAAATGACCAATCCAAACACGAAAATGATGGCATGGACCATAACTGAAACATGAATGGATTAGTGACGTCTTGCTCATTGAATCTCAAGATCTAATGATAAGAGACTAATAAAAATATAAAAGCCAAATTATTATTACAATTGTTATCTGAGAGCTGACTATGAATATGTCATTATAACTAGCTATATTGCAGATTTTCACGATGTGGAAGTCTGCAATAGAATTAGATTTTCCAGACAACCAGCTGAGACCTCCCTTTGCCAGTTAGGGACCAAAAAGGAATGGCAAGTGGCGGCTTCGTTTTTAAAAAGGAAGAACAAACAATCTATATAAGTGATCACGAAGATGGACCTCAGAATCTGTAAAGTATAAACTTTTGCCAATTGAACTTTCTTTTAAATAATTACCGTATAACATCAATAATAATCAATCCAAAAAAAAGTAATATAAATGAATGTACTCTTATCTGACCAAGAATAGAACTCTAAATCAATTATAAATATTTGTTTTATATATGTTTGCTATTTCAATCATTTCCATTTTTTTAAATTTAATTATTTATGTTTGTGTTTAACTAGGTTATTTATTTCTATCTGTTAAATAAAATGTATTAAATTAAAGTTGGGTGTAGATAGCTGCATGGATAAAGAGTAATAACTGTTTAAATTCGTTTATGTTTAATTTAAAGGATTTTAGTGTCAGGCTATTTGTTTCGTAGTTAGGGCAATGCTTGTGGAAGGATATATGGGTGTTTATATTAATGTAATGTGAAGCATGTTTAGCATACAGGGAAATGTGCCCAACTGAATGCATGACCCCAAAGAGGCAGTCATATTGTTGAAATGGTGGCAGATGTATTTCCTGCGCCATTGACCCCTTCTAGCTCTATGGACAGGGATTTATAAGACGGCAGAAAGACCGCTTTCCCCCATACGTAGCACTCTTTAAAATAAAAAAAATTATATACATGATTCCTTAGTCTAACAGATGCCCTTTCCTGATCTAGACACGGATCATTTCCTTCAAATAATATCACGCCGTCAGATGCCCATTCCTGTCGGCATGGTTTTATGCTAGCATCTTCATATTGCATTAGTTGCAAATATATATCTGGAAGCTGACATTGGATTGGCTATGAACTTTTAGTCTGAGACTGAATGAATGTTTTGATAAGTTTTAAGTGAAAAAAAATCCATGTAGACTATCTATGCTCGTCATGCTAAAGTAAAATATAATTTAAATATCCATCTGTGCGATCTATTTAAAATAGTAATTTAAATTTTAAAAAAAATATTAATGTTAAAATCTAAAATAAAATTTATTCCTCAATTTTAAATGTGTGTTAATAAAAATCTATTTGTGTGTTAATTACTGGCAGTGGCTTCTTTTATTTTATTGTTATAAATATTTAATATATACTTCCGAGAGAATAGAAATCTATTGAAACCTATAAATGTTTAAAATCTCTGCTACTCTATGAGCTAGTGACCTTGGGCAAACGATCGGAATCCAAATATATAAATTAAAAATAAATTTTTTTTTAAACTTAATGTACCTGCCTACTATATAAATTTTCTATGTTCAAATGCCTAGTGGCACCCTGTAGTGCAGATTACGTGAAGTCTCCTTTTCCCCCGATCGTTAAAATATATATATATGAACTGATTTTCATTTAAATTTTATTAACCATCCAACTTTCATATTTACTTGAATCAAAGTTTACTGGTACATAATTGTATATATGTGGTCCCTGATTTAAACTCACTTACTATTACATATTTGGTGCAATCAACTTTGTGATTTGAACACACCCTTCTTCATCATCAGCCATTATCAATCCACTGCAGGATGAAGGTCTCTTTAAATTCAATTCATCTTCTCTGATCTTTAGCTTCTCTTCTCCACATCACCCCTGTACACTTTCTTATTTCATCCATTCATCTCACATATGGTCTTACTCTTGCTTAAATTTTATTTCTGTACATTCACGTAATGTACTGGGTATTAGATCATGAATAAATATAATATACTCTGGTATAATAAATAACAAGCAATAAATTCTTGAATGAGAAATAAGAGTGATAAAATCTATATAATTAGGCAAAGGCATATTATGTTATTCTGGAGAAGATTGTATATGAAGTATTGAAACTGTTGTGTGTTTAATTAACTAACTAATTAATTAATTAATGATAATATATATAGAAAAAAATATTTAAATTTATAAATCTGCATAAAAAGAATAATCAATAAGTATTATAAAACATTTAGACAAGATAACATGTTCAATAAAAAAGAATGGAAACACATTTAAATATGGATTCAGAGCCTGAACGGCCAATAAAATTAGAGCCGATAGAACAAGAAGTTATCCCAACAGTGCAAGAGGCTTTAGAACAAGAACCAAATGCATTTAATAGAAAAATGTTGTACACATTTATGAAAGAATTTAAAAATATACTTACAAAAGAATTGGAAAAAACAACAATAACAACAACAAAAAAAAAATTAAAGAAATGCTTTCAAAAAATGAAACGAGGCAACAAAATTTTCAAGAAAAACAACAAAAATGATATCATGAATTAAAAGAAATACATCAAAAAATAAAAGTTAGGTTTCAAATAGTACAACAGACTGTAAGCATTCTGAAGCTGAAAATAACAGGACAAATACAAGAGCAAATATAATGAAAATGGAGTGTATAAAAAGAAGATTACATAGTGATTTAGAGTATATTGTTCAAAATGTATTGAATCTAGTAAAAATAAACTGCAGGAAAGTGAGAAAAGTAAGCAGAAAGAGTAGAAAAAATAGGGGAATATAAAATTTAAATGGTTTGAATTTAAAGAACTTTAACAAGAGTAATTTGAAATATGTAGACTGTTGAAATGATAATACTAAAGAGAAAATAAAAATTCAGGCAACCATGAAAACAAGTCTTTATGTAGAAGATAATTTTAATAGTAATGAGATTATAAATTTTTCAAATGAGATCCAGATTCTTTTCAGATTTGTCCTATTAACTCTTATAATGCATGACTCATCTAAAAACGAGAAGTCTTGACATCACTCTAAATAGGCTACTTTTTATCCCACATATACATATGATACGTCATTAGAAAGAAAATCAAAAGTTCTGTAAGATGGTGCCTCTTCAGAATAAATTTACAAGTAAAAAATCAATAAAAATGACCATATATGTCAAACAAAACCAAAGCACTGCCTCCTCACCAACTTTTCTTGAATCTTATTGGCTGTCCCACTTCTGTCAGAAAGGGAAATGGCTGCCAAAAAGTAAAAAGTTACGTTCGTTTTGATTTTTATTACGAAAATGATAAACGAATGTTTACAACATTTTAAACAATATTTGAATTGAATTACAAATTATTATTGATAAAATAATACTAAAAATCAAATTATTTTAGAAAAATAGTTAAGATATTACCAAGAATTATTTATTTATTGCTACATATTGATCGTAACGTTAAAGTGAAAAAAAAAGGATTGCTGATGCAATCTTTTTTGGTTGGTTGAATAGCGGTTACTTTTATTTCACCGCAATTGAATATTTTTTAAATTATAAATCAAATTTTATTTTTGAAAAGATTTTCGTTTGCTTTTGTAATCTGCCAATTCAGTAATATACTTTTTACAAACGAAACTAACATATTTATATTATTAAAAGTGATCTATTTTAACAATAGATTTTGTTAACCCTTTGAATGATGATTATATAATTGGCTGAATGAGTTAAAAATCAAAACTTGTAATTGGCCAACTCACAACTTTAACAAAATCTATTGTTAAAATAGATCACTTTTAATAATATAAATACATTAGTTTAGTTTGTAAAAAGTATATTACTGAATTGGCAGATTACGGAAGCAAACGAAAATCTTTTCAAAAATAAAATTTGATTTATAATTTAAAAAATATTCAATTGCAGTGAAATAAAAGTAACCGCTATTCAACCAACCAAAAAAGATTGCGTCAGCAATCTTTTTTTTTTCACTTTAATGTTACGATCAATATGTAGCAATAAATAAATAATTCTTGGTAATATCTTAACTATTTTTCTAAAATAATTTGATTTTTAGTATTATTTTATCAATAATCATTTGTAATTCAATTCAAATATTGTTTAAAATGTTGTAAACATTCGTTTATCATTTTCATAATAAAAATCAAAACGAACGTAACTTTTTACTTTTTTGGCAGCCATTTCCCCTTCTGACAGAAGTGGGACAGCCAATAAGATTCAAGAAAAGTTGGTGAGGAGGCAGTGCTTTGGTTTTATTTGACATATATGGTCATTTTTATTGATTTTTTCCTTGTAAATTTATTCTGAAGAGGGCACCATCTTACAGAACTTTTGATTTTCTTTCTAATGACGTATCATATGTATACGTGGGATAAAAAGTAGCCGATTTAGAGTGATGTCAAATCTTCTCATTTTTAGACGAGTCATGCATTATAAGAGTTAAAGTTGTGAGTTGGCCAATTATAAGTTTTGATTTTTAACTCATTTGGCCAATTATATAATCATCGTTCAAAGGGTTAAGTGAGAAAATAAATTATGCTGCCAGAATATTAA
>JAQFVV010002433.1:0-26180 GCA_028023455.1 Epiperipatus broadwayi | reverse complement strand
AAGATGTGATATGTTGGACTATTTCCATCATTTTATGATTGAATATTGAATGTATAGAAAATTTTTAAACTTTATTTAAACTTTTCAAATACAAACAACTTGTTAGTAATAACACACAAATAGACAATACAGGTTAGTAATTACACAACGTTTCAAGTAGTATTATTCTCCACTCTTCTTCAGGTGTTGCTGGCCTATATGCACAGTGACAATATTCGCTTAGAAGTTGAACTCGCACCTTTAGATTCTTGTATATTGAATTTAAGGCAAACGCTCTACCAACTGAGTTATTCTGTCAAATGACGAATAGCGAATAATGAATAGCTCAGTTGGTAGAGGCGTTTAAAGAATCTAGCTGCGAGTTCAATTTAAGTGATATTGTCACTGTTACATACAGGCCAGCTAACACCCTAAAAAAGAAATGAGAGAATAATACCACCTCAAACGTTGTGTAATTACTAACCTGTAGTGATCTATTTGTGTGTTATTACTAACTAAGGTGTTTGTAATTGAAAAGTTTAAAAAAGTTTAAAATTTTCTATACATTCAATATTCAGCTCATAACATGAAATAGTCCAACATATCACATCTTAACTTTGAAAATCATGTTTTGTGTAGCATTTTCCCACAGGGAAATGAATCTAAAGCATCCAGCCAATCACAAATTGCCACCTCCTTCATAGCTTTATCAGAACAATAGAATATGCTGTCAATCACAGACAAAGGTCTTGTATACTGCTGACATCACTTTGGAATTTTTTTAAATTAATATATTAAAAATAAAAGCTTCTTAGAAAAAATCAATGCAACCTGTCACACACCATAATTTAACATATACAATGTTTTAAAACAACATAGAAGAATAGCGATCTGCAGTGCCATCATGCTGCCTAAAATGTCAAAAATAATAGTGCTATCACAGCTTATTTTTAGAAAGCAGTTAAATCAATTTTATTTACAGCTATATAAAAATAGAACATTTTATTTATCTGTTTGTTTACATTAGAATTTAATGAAATAAAGTTCTCTCCAGTTTCTTATTTCCTAAAATGAAGTTGATATAAGTAAATATATTCTTATGCAGATGTTTGTATGTGGCAAACATGATGTATTGATATAAATGTAAGTTTATCTTAGAAATCCACCAAATAATGTTGTCTTCATTTTAATTCTAAAAACATAATTGCTTAAACTCATAATTAAAGTATATTTTATACAATGTTTTTCAGGTTTATAAAGAAAGTCTACCTTGGTCTTTAGGTTTCGCAAAATATCTAAATACATGATTCATAACTAAATTAACAACTATAATGTATTTTCTTAAACTTCGAGTAATGGTGTCAATCCACTGCTATAATCCATTATTATTAGTGTCTTAAATTTTAAATATACATTCTTTCTTTTAACATCTATCCATACATCCAAGGAGGTATGACATGTATATATATTGCCTTGCCCAGCATGTTTAGAGAGTAGGGGTATATTATGCCATGAAGGATTTTACACATACATTTTTTAATTCTATACAAATTTTAATATACTGTAATCAATAATGCGGTATTATCTTTTTTTTTTTAAAAAAAATAAAATAATAACATTCGGTAAAAAACATATTTTTTAAAGAAAAATGATTTTGACTTGACAAAACTTAAAAAGTTTTTGTCTATCCACACGTATACATATAAATGAAATAATATATATTGTCTTACCAGCATGTCTGGAAAATAGGGCATATCATCTCATAAAGGGCTTTACATATTAGGCAGCAGAAATTTATATCCATGTACAAACCTTAATATAGACAATTTTAAATACATTTTTTTTAATAAAGAAATTTAATAAAAACATTTTAAAAAGAAAAATGATTTTTTTTTTTTAAAAAAAAAAACCCCTTTCCTCTCTCATTTTATTAGCATTGTTTTTTTAATAATATAGAAAATTGTGTGTTATATGTTGCTTTAATGTTTAATTAACGTAGTTAAGAAAATGTATTTAATTAATGTATTTGTTTTACAAGCTGGAGTGTAAAATTAATTTAACAAGGCAAAAAGTAATTAAATTTTAATTAAAAGTTTTTGTGTTTAATGATTTTATTTGAATGTAGGTTTGTTGAAATTAATTTTATTATACTTATTATATTTATAGTAAAATGATTTATAAATCCTTTCATCTAAATTTTCATTCAATTGTAACCAGTAATAATTTACTTATAGAATTCATTTGTTTTAGAAAGTTTTGCTTTACTGTTTTTTTTTAATGTGCAAGATGTGATAACGTAACACATCCAATGAATAATATTATTCATTAAATGGATAATTTCTAGCCCAATGAAGGACTAATAAAAAATAATAACTAACACATCATCAATGTTATATATATATATATAAAAGGGGGGCAGTGGGGTAGAAACATTATGCACTTTGTCCCAATAAAAAGATGACCAGTTCTTTCTCCATGTTGCATGCTTTGCCTTCTTTGAATTAATATGTGTTACATAATGGCACAGTTTAGCCATTCACCACAAAATGTTTACGGCATTGATTTGATTGAATCATGAGTTATGACATGATATCTAAAATGGTACTTTTGTATTAGTCCCGCAGTGATGAAACTCATTGGCAACAAACAAATGTGTATATAAAGACCAAATTAAAGACATTTAAAATCTTTTAAGTGAATATTAGATAACATTCCGATGAGGAGAAAGTAGTTTGTTTAATGTTTTATTTCCACTCACAAAAAAAGTTCGCTAAATAAAGTTGTAAGTGGTCATTTTTCAAAATAAATCTTTATAAGTTTACTTGGTGGAAGATAATTTCTCACAAAAACTATAAATACATATTTGTAGTTGTTTGTCTCATTTACACTAAATTGCTATGAATATGAGGCAAATGGCCTCGAAAGTGCTTAGCGTTTAATAATTTTTGAATCTTTATAGCTTCTCTTTCAGGCACTTCACATGCTTTTAATTTAGTATACTAAATAAAGTTGTAGGTTGTCATTTTTCCAAATAAATCTTTAATTAATCGATCAAGTCCTGTGTAGACTTTACTTTCTGGGAACAGTAACTCCCATGATGATGTTACTTTCTGAGATCAGTAGATTACAAAACTACTGCTGGACTATGTGACATTTCAGTACAAGAGTAATACATGAGTACATTTAAAATATATTTCATTTATTTGCTGATCATCTTCAATAGTCTCCCAACCATTACAAAATCTTGAGCACTAGAAGTTCTTGTGAATCACATCTTCACTACTATACCCATTTTTAACTTGCCTAATTTAAAATAAAATGTAACTGAAATGCATTATTCCATCATGGTTTAAGATAGGAGATGCTGTTACAGTCACACCATAATTCATGATCCAGATATACTAGCACCTTAAAATTTTTGTGGTGATTAATCAAACTATGTCATTATGTAACATATGCATTGTTTCAAAGATGGCATTGCATGAAAATTGGAAAAATAACAAGTCATTACTTCAGTAGGATACATTATTTATATATGTTATATATAGAGCTCACAAAACAAGCTCTATATATGACATTTGTAAATACAAGCTTATTAAATTAGGTCATGTGACATCTGACTTGATTTTTTTGTAATTATGCATATATATATATATTAATACATATTGAAACAGACACATTGTTTCTCGAATATATTTTAAGAGTTATTTCCTTCTTCCACCTAAAGTGATTGATTGAAGTAAAACAGACATATAGATAAAAAAACCAACTTTTCTATAATTTTATATTAAAAAAAATGCTTAAGAGAAAATAATGATTAAGAATTTAAAAAAAAAGATAAATCTTCATTATTGATTTTTATAATTTTTAAATCATGAAATAAATACATCTTTAAGCATTTAAAACTGGCATTTATTAACTACTTTAGCTTCAAGCCGCCATTATTAATTTTTTAAAATATTGGCCTGAGACACAATTTTCACAATAGCTTCAGTTTTAATTATGTTAGAGCAAAAACAATTACATTGCTAGAAACTAAAAACATTAAGAAAAACAATAAGCATAAAATAAATAGTGATAACTATATAAAAAATAAGGAAAAAAAGATTATTTTATTCTTTGTTCATAATTTGGAAATTAACATTAACTAAAATTGAAAATTCATCTTCAGTGATAATTTCTTTATATTCCTCACAAAATTATCTTTCTAAACATGTATAATATGTCTTACCTGAGATAATCTACAGCTTCACAATCTCCAAAAGAATTCGGATATGACGTCTTCATTTTTATCTTGTACCCCAAATGTTCTTAATGTCAACGGCATCTATAAAGAAAAAGATTCATCCTAATAAAAGATACAAAAGAAATCATCATAGCAATTGGCTTCTTATCTATCTAAAACTACAAATTGTAGGCTACTGTCTATATCACTGATAAAATGAGTTTCATCTCTTTATTTTATATTTCTTTGTGTACATCAGTGATGTTTATATTCTTTATGGAAACAAATGATGTTTATATTCTTTTTGCACAGAAGTGATGCTATCTTATTATATTTATTGTATCACATAGATATAATTTATTTGCATAGTCCATTTGTTAGCTATAGACTTGAAAATGATGTTATGAAACATATAGCAAAACCAAAGCATGAACATGAGTAAACAAAAACATAAACAAGAATCAGAATTTGATTATATGTTTGTGTATGAAATGTTTGTATATGTTTGATTATTTGTTTTATAACACATTACTTGTAAACCATATTATATAAACACAATTAATGATTTTCATAATAAATTATTATACTTTTTGAAAAACATTATTTTTATAATAGTGTAGGTAGTACGTTAGCAAATTACTATAGATATGAATTTTATATGAGCATAAATAAATATATAACTACCACACATTAATTACAAACTAAAATTAATAATAAAAATAATTTTATCAAAAAATCAAAAAAAATATTTAAAAATGTTACTTATGATATTATGTTGAAGCTCTATTGTAGGCCTTCTTTGTGAATAACACCAGAGAAATTTTCACTTGCAGCCCATAAACCATTTTTTTTCTTTTATCGCTTCATGATAAGTACAAAAATGATCAAAAAAACAAAAAAATTAAATACTGTGGTCGATTAAAAATTCTGCCAAAAATCCAAATTTCAAACGATTTTTTTGAGCTAAACATTTTCTGAAAGCTAGAATTATTAAGCTATCAAATGCCCATATTTTGTTTGACATCATGCTTATACTTTTTACGTCAGTAAAGAAAGAAAACAAAACATTATCTGACAAGTGCCAGCAGCGCTCTCGCAGTTCTCTCGCAGCATTCACAGAGTCCAAAAAGTCTTAAAATATTATATTTTTAATTTTTGAAATGATCTTGTTGTACAAAGTATAATAATCACTTGAGGCAAACTTATCAAATTGGAAAACATGGCATAATCTACCTAATTCCTCATCTGTTCCCATTAAAACTAAATGATCAATCATCAATGAGAGAAAAGCACTCAGGATTAAATGAAAGCTGTTTGACAAATCAGATACAGTGGAGTCATGCTGGATTAATCCAGAGGCTTGATCAGGGTATAAATAGTGGAGTTTGAAGTTCAAAAAAAGTTCTATCTATGTGTTGCTTAGCTGTTTAGTTGCCAAGTGATTTTAGTGCAGCGTCACCTTTGGAATATTATATTTACAGCCACACAGCTTATCCCAGCTGAGAAATCTAGTTTTACTAAGTGTGAACCCTACAGTTGTTGGTTGTTTAACAGAAAAGTATTAATATGGAAATCATAAGGATGATAGGGTAGTCAGTAATAGCTTTATCTCTACCTACCACCATGAATCTCCAAACCATACCTGGGTGAATACCAATGGAAATTAAATAATGCCATTCAGCTTAAATAAACCACCCCCTTTTTGACATGCAATAGTAACCTGTAGTAGATTAACACACAGATGAAAATGAACGTAACAATTTTATGAAATATTAAATACTTATATGTTTATAATCAAAAAACATCTTTCTTGAAAGAAATCATAAATGATTATATTTTATATGCAAAAACGTTTTTATTAGGATAAATCCTAAATGCTTATGCATTTTATATACCAAATACGTCTGTGTGGAAATAAAGAATTAATACTTGTATGCTTATAATCAAAATACATATTTCTTAAAATAAATCATAAATGATTATCTTTTCATCTGCAAATACATTTTATTGGGGATAAGTCATAAATTCTTAGATGCCTATAATCAAAATGCATCTTTAATGAAGTAAATCATAAATGATTATCTTTTTGTATGCAAATACGTCTGAATTAATACGTCTGAATTAAAATGAAGAACAAACACTTACATCTGGTCTGCAAAATAGATTTATATTGAAATAACTCAAAATACTTATATGTTTGTATACAATTACATCATTATTGGAATAAATCATGAATACTTATATTTTAGACACCCGTTATGTTTGTATGGAAATAAATTCCAAATACTTATATGTTTATAATCAAAACATCTTTAATGATATAAATCATAAATGATTATATAAACAAAATATGTCTGCACTAGTATAAATTATAAATGCCACATATATCAATCTGAATGAAATATAAATGTTATATAATTAAGGTATGTCTATAGATGGTGAAATAATAAATGTTATGTACAATGCACGATTATACTGGGAAGGCATAGAAGTACTTAAGAAAATAATACACATCTATAAGAGAAGGAATTGCAAATGCTTGTCAATAAAATACAGCTGTACATGGATCAATGAATAATATTTGAATCACAACTAAAGAATTAAAGGACACCATGGATAAATACATCACCAATGAGGAGTAACTGATCAATGGAACCCAAGAAAATATGTGCATACCAGAAAATGGATCCTAAAGATGAACTATATCAAAAATGAACTAATGATAAACTTTATGGGCTTATTGTCCAAAATAACTATGGAGAACTAATGATCTTAACAAATGTTATGAAATAAATTTATTGTTATATAAAACCAATCCAGTTGTTCATATTGCATCACTTGTCATTCATTGCACTTGTTCATGAGAATCTCATGCCTCCTGAGCTATGTCCAGCATAACTAGACCTAGGTAAGTCAGATTGTAGTGAGATGGAATTCTAGTGGCACCATTTGGGGAAACCAAACACATAAATTTCTAGGTGTTTCCAGTCTCTGATGAGCAGGAAATATTTTTGTAGGTGGGGTTATGTCTGTATTGGGGAATGCCAATTGATGGTTCCTTCCTACAATATGCTTATCAGGAAATAGTTACAACTGAGGTAAAGAGGTTATATGGGGGTCTGGTTACAATATATTGTAGTGGATGAAGATTTTGTTTTTACATATACTGACCACAATAGCGCCACTAGTCCAAAAATTTGGAACTAGACATTTATTTAAGAGTGGATAGGATATACGAAACTTAATGTGCTGGACTAGACTCAGAGAGAAACAAGAGATCTTAAATATTCTTTATACAATTGAAAAATAAAAGCACTAAGACAAACATCAGCCAAATTAAGTTTAAACACATTTTAAAATGTTATTTAAGCAAGATATAAATTATAAAATAAAAGTTTATAACAGAATAAATAGGATTATCTCAGGCATGTACCAGAAAGAATAGAATTCAACACTCTGACAGACAGACTAATTTTCTAATAGAGAATTAGAAAGGGAGAGAACAAATTTCTTTTAGCGGAGAATTCACCACAACACAGTTTCCATTCACAGATACGAAAAGAATAGGTTCTTGAAATAAATCAATGAATCCAGTGCCGGTGAGCATTTCTTGGCCTAGAAAATGTGTCAGGACCAGGGATGTCGTATTGCCGGTAGAAGCTGCATCTTACAGCATGTTTAAAGCAAAGATGATTGATTTACCCTAAGAACAAAAGAAAAATATGATTAATATATTGGAGTATAAATTATAAAAATGGGAGGAAATTTACATCTTCAATTTAATGAAATAACAAACTTAGAAAATATTCCAATATAATGATTTTAAATTACTAAAATATTAAATCTATGAAAAAAAAATGGAAAACAGACATTTAAAACTGGTGAATCCTCAATCAAACTAGTGACCAAAACTAATAATAATTAGAAGGCCTCAATAGGAGGCAAGTAAATAATTAGAAAACCAGTTATGTCTGCCTAAGCATTTCATGAAAGTGAAATAATTATAATTACCAATAAATTTATAAACCTAGTTCTGAGTATACACACTGATAAATTTTAAAGCCACACGTAAAGACAAAATAAATCTAGCAAGCAAATATAAATGCTGACCTAGATTTTTTTTGTAAGTTAGTTTATCAGACGGTGCATATGAGTAGAAAATATTAAAACATTAAATGCTTTATCAGAAAGGTTTATTTCACTATAATTTATAAAAGGGAATTAATATTATCTTTCTGCTGGTGATTTATAAAAAAACAACAATCCTAGTTTCCTGATTCAGAAATATATGAAAATATACGGTCTTGCAGGAAATTGACAAAACAGAACCAGTGAGCATTTCTTGCCCCAGAATAATGCATTGAGACAAGAATGTCATATTGCCAGTAGGACAGCCCTCTAGTATACTATCTTTAAAGCAATTTGGGGTTGATTTACATGGAAGACAAACGAAAAATATGATTACGATCTTACATAATCTAGAAAATAAAAAAAGAAATCTTTAACTACAGAAAATCAGAACAATAAACATGATAAACTGCCAGTCAAAAGATTTTGCAGTTTGCAAAAAGCACAAACACAATAATTTAAATCAATAAGTGGATAATAAAATAAATACAGGAGAGCTAATTTAAAATTACACAAGACTGCTAAAGCATTTATAAAAAGTTAGGCATATAATTAGAAATATATTAAGCATATAAAAATACAAACTGACTAGACACTCTCCAATAAATAAAAATGAGAGCAAACTTGGAATCTTAAAACTAAGATTCCAAGACACACTACAAAATACAATGAAAAGCAGATACAGTGAATAAATAGAAAGTTAAATAATTATAAAGACTACAAATTTATTAGATTGAGTGGAGATTTAACTAAAAGAATTTACCCTGGCAAGAATAAAAAAATATTTACCTTGTGGTAAAGCAAAGTTCGTATATTTTCAAGGAGTGTGCACTTTTATTTAAGTTTATATTTCACGTGTTTTGACAGTGGCAAGTATAGAGGCATAGGGGGATCCAGTTTATTTTAGACATTTAGAGCATGACTGAAGAAGAGCCGGCAGGCATGGGTCCATCTTTTGGGTTAAGCTAGCAAGACATGTTGGAGTTTAGAATATGTAAGACAATGGGTTTGGACATCATGAAAAAACAAGTAACAACTGCAAAACTTTTTTCTTTTAAAAGAAATTAACTGGACTAGCTTGTTGCAGCCAAGAATAAAAACTACTATCCTAAAATTTGCTACATTTCCCATGAAAACTTGCCTTTTTGTTCAATTCTACACCTTAGGGCAGGGCAAATCTCAATCTCCTGCTTAATTTAATAAAGAATTCTAATTAGGGATTATTTTAAACAAAAACAACACAAAATTAAATCTCCACTTTTAGAATGAACTTAGAAATGATTAAAACAAAAGAGACAGGAATGTAATTACCAAGTTTGTTTGTTTTTAATCAAATTGATTAAAACAAGTGGTGAAAGAAAACTATTTTAAAATCAATTATATATAAAAAAATTAAAATTCCCTTTTTTAAATATAAATGAGTATGTGATAAATACATGTTCTCGAATAAACAATTTTCTTAAATAGCTTTATGCTTTCAATTTAATAAAACCAAAAGTTAGTTCTACTTTTGGAAACGATCTTTGAAACAGATAGTATCCAGTTCAATATATATATAAAATTTTCAAGCATAACTATTTATTCCACTATGTCTGGTCTATAATATCAGCATCTCTTGGGATTCAGATTAGGCCTATATTTGTTCAGATTGCAAGAATTTTTTTTAGCCACATGTCTATTCCAGCTTTATGTCATTTCCTAAATGTTCTCTCACTATTTATTTTGATCTCTTTTTAAATCTTTATACTTATCTTTCTATACTTCATTTCTAGGTCTTCAATATCTAAGATTAAATATACATTTCTCAGATCTATGATTAAACACTACTAGAACATTGTGATTAAATATTTTCTTTTTAGGCAGGTAGATATATTTCCTTTAAATATTTTATTTTTTCCAGTTGAATTTTATGATTAATTGTATTCACTTTGTTAATTTTATGTATACTATGTGTGACTTCATTTGTTTTTCAAACCTTAGATACTTAAATTACATATACCATAATGATCTACTTAATTAAATTCTTATCTTGGAGTAAAACTATGTCAGATCTACTTAATTATAATTCATTTTCTTAGTCTGTTGTCTCCAAGAAAAAAAAGCACAAAAATGAATTCTTAAAATAAAATCTTAATTCTTTTTTTTTTCCCCATGTGTCATAGCATCAGCCGGGAAGTGAACCCGCTAACCTGGGAAAACTGCTTGTAAAGCAGCTGTCGCTGACCTCTCGACCAAATTAAACTAAAATGTCAATGCTTTAATTAAACCTTATCTATGTTTCTTTTTGAGTTCTATTTTTAATCTACCTTAATTACATTGTTTTTAAAGTAAAGTAGTATTTAGGCACATATTCCATCTATATTCTTTCATTTATAATTTAAGTATATTTTTTCTAATTCCAAATCTTTTAGTTTCCAATAAAAATTTTAAAAAAATTGACCACATTATTTTTTTTATAAAATATTATTCAGTTGTTTTTTTTTAAAATGTAAGCTCTTGCTATGTTAATAAAAATTAATATTACATTATTATTTTAAAATATTTATTATAAAATATTTTTTTATTTTATACCCTAAAAGAACTTCAATGCTACTTTTTATTATTCAGCTTCATAATTACTGTTATCTAGCTAGCCTTTATAGACATGATCACATGGATGTTTATGAAGTAGATATATGATGTTATCTATTTCAGTATATAAAACAAATTATATTAAGCATAAAAAGATAATTATATTTAAAGTTGTACAAAGTATTTTTTTATCTTTCATATATAAAAAATACAATAGAATTACTTTCTGCACATGTTTCTAACTTTTTAATCCATATTGTATAATTGTTATGTTATATAATTAGTTTATTTCAATCTTTATTGCATTTCTAACAATTTGGATTGCTATATCATTATTTTATAATTTTTATTTATTTATTTATTCATTTATTTATTTTTTGTTTCTAATAGAAAACAATAGATGGCACTATGTACACAATAGAAACAAAAGATGGGATGATTGTGTTAGGAGGATTGTTGAGTGTTATAGTGGTAAGGATTGGGATAAAAGAATAGATTTATTAATAAAGAATAGGGAGGTAGAGAGATGGAGAACTAGTATGGAGAGTAAAAAGAGTTTAAATATATATATAAATAAACAGAATATTAGGTGCAAGTTAATATATGATAATAGTAAGGAAAGTAGTTTATTATTTAGGGCTCGAACATGATCTTTAGCTACAAGAGAATATACATGTAAATGGAAAAATATGGGTGATTTATTTTGTAAATTATGTAAGGAAGGAATAGAAAATATTAGGCATTTGTTAATTGAATGTAAATGCTTGAAAACAGAAAGGGTACATATAATGAAGTTATGGAAGAATAAATATGAAAAAAGTGATTATACAGAAAGTTGATTATTGGTTTTTATGCTGAGTTTGGGAAAAGTTAAGGGGGATTTAGATATAAAGGTCATTGAGTTGACAAAGATTATGTTGGGAAATGGGATGGAGCAGACTATGGGAAAACTTAGAGTGGGGAATGAAAAATAAAGTAACTAACAGATTTCTCTGGGCATATTTTCTGAGAGATTCTTGACTTTATTTAAAGAGAAGCTGCAGTACATCACATCACATCAACATAATGATTTACATTGAAGAGGGTATAAAATTATGTCTCAAAAAGCTTCTTTTTGTAATTGTTGTTATGTATTGATATTTTATATTATTTTATTATAAATTTATAATTTCTAATATAGAGAGAGTACTATCAATATGAAAATCTGGGGACTTGAGTTGAAATATGGAAATTTTTTAGAAAGGCAACAAAATAACTTAAGTATAAAATTTGTAATTATATTGATGTAATGAAAAATGTTTAAAAATTAAATGTAGTGTATTAACATAATTTATTATTGAATAAAAAAATATATAAATAAGTTTATTACTTATGCTACTTGATTCTAAAAATTTTTGTAATGGTAAAGTGTAATAAAAGTTGCATATTTTTGTATATCATAAAAGTAATGATAATAAAAGAAATGTTAAAAAAGTTTAATTTATTAATAAATATCTATATTGTTTTAAAAAAGTAATTAGGGAAAAAACATTTAAATCCATTATTTTTTTATCTTTATTTGAAATTTTCCATTGTTAAGTGCTAAAAAAATTCATAATAAAAGTTGGTAATTCTTTGTATGCATTTTAAAAAATTTGTATAATATAAAAATCATTGCTTTATAAAAATTGTTTTTAAATGCTTTTATTGATTTTGTTTATTTGTTAACTTTTGATCTTTTTCAGTTATAGTGAAATTTTAAAATCAAGGTTTAATCGTACTTAATTTTCATACGAATTACTTCAGTTTTTTCATTAATTGACCCCTAGTGAAAATTTTGACAAGATTTTTACTGTAATATGCATATTTTCCTTTATACATTATAATATAAAATTTTAGTTCAAAAAAGATTTCATAGATGGCAAGAAAATCACAAAAATTTCTCAAAACAATAGAATTTAGCTCTACCCTGACAAGTATAATGTATTATGACAGATTTTTGATGTCATTATTTTTATGACATTGTTTAAAGAAAATGATTTGAATAACCAAAAACATTTATTTGTGAATTTATCACAATTCTAGATATTTTTTATACAATAATTTAGACAATATGTCTTGGAAATATTTTATTTTCAAAAATAGAATATTATATTAGTAGATAATGCAAATCTGCTGTAAAGCTATTTACAATAACAAGTATAAAATTATCATAATTTTGCAATGAATATCAAAAAATTTTAAATTTTTAAAACACATATTTTATTAGATGTAAGAGAAATAAATAAATATTCATTCAGATTTTTTAAAAAAATGACGAATAATGAAGACTTCATTGATTTTGTAAAATCAAAATAATCTTTCTAGAAATGATGTATAATCTTTTTGTTTTGACCATGATCTCATTTTTTTAATATTTATAGAAAGAAAATGTGAATATTTAAAATTGATTTCAGTAGCAAACAAAAATATCTATCAAATCAATTCAAATTTATTATTATCTGATAAGTAATAATGGTTTAATCTTAAATTTTATGTTGAACATGAGAAGAAAGAACTCGATGAATTGTGAAAGGCATGCCACAGTGAGTTAATATATTTAAATTCAATAGAATGGCTTAAAAATTGATATATAACTAAGGTATAACACTTTAATTCATTTGAAACACTTAGATTTTCAGTATGTCAATTAGCTTGATAGATATGGAACAGAGAGTGGGAAAAATATGAAAAATATTTAATAATTTCACATTTTGTAGTTAACAAGTATCCTTAGAATTTTCATTTGGTTTAAATAATGGTTGCAAGAGGGCAGTTTAATTTTTTTCTTTAAATTTAATCTTTTTTAAACTATTTTAAACTCAATGTACATGTAATATTATGAAATAATAATACAATTTTAACTTATAGCAGAAATACAAATACTAATAAATCTAACTCAAATATTTATAGCAATGACTTTTTATGTTTAGCTAATAAGGAAAACAATGTGATTAATCTAACTAACATTAATCTTAGTGAGGCAGAATGTTCACTGTTAAATAAAGGTTTATCTTTTTGCCCTACAGTTCAGTCATTTTATCAAAAAAATGAATTTAAAATTCATCAGGATTTAGATAATTTTTCAAGAAGACTTAGATTAAGAGAATTTTTTGGAAACCAAGAATGTGATACTATTGGAAAATTACGATCTGATTGGACACCACCACATCAAAGGAATGTGTTATTAGATACATACATTGATAATGTATATCAGGATATTATTAATGAAATTAGACTTAAACAACATAGTAAATATAAGAGTAATTTAACATTGAGAGAGATGAATGCATTACGTAATTTAGTGAAAAGACAGGATATTATTATAAAACCAGCTGACAAAGGTGGATCAATAGTAATTATGAATAAAGATGATTATGTTAAAAAAGCTCTGGAGCTTTTAGATGATAAAATTTTTTTATGAGCCTATTTCACTAACCACTATTAATTCATTATTCAAGGGTATACTTTTTAGTTTAAAAGATATGAGAGCTAGGGGTCTTATAAATAATAATGTATATAACTTTTTAGTACCAACCAAAATTCATCCTAGTAGTTTTTATATTTTGCCAAAGATTCATAAACCTGGTTGGCCAGGCAGACCTATTGTAGCTAGTATTGGTAGTCCTACAGAAAATATTTCAGCATATGTTGATAATATTATTAAATTTATTCCACCATCATTTAATTCTTATGTTAAAGATACTACTCATTTTCTTTGTGTGTTAGAAAATATTAAATCTGAATTACCAGTTGATTGTTTTTTGGTTACTTTGGATATTGTATCATTATACACAAATATACCTCATGATGATGGAGTTGAGGCTATTAAATGTGCTTTACAAGATAGAGAGTAGGATCATGGTCTTATTACTACTATGGTTGAATTAATATATTTGGATTTAAGAAATAATTTTTTTACTTTTGATTCTAGATACTATTTACAGAAACAAGGTACTGCAATGGGTACAAAGATGGCACCAAGTTATGCGAATATTTTTATGTCAAAACTGGAGTCCTCTATACTTGATAATGCTAAGCTGAAACCTCACACTTGGCTTAGATATATAGATGACATTTTCATGATATGGCCACATAGTGAAGTTGAACTTCATAATTTTTTAAGTTATTTAAATAATTTTAATAAACATATTAATTTCACAATGAATTTTTCAAAATCAATTGCTCATTTTCTTGATGTTGAAGTTATTTACACTAATAGAGTTCTTACTACTACTGTATATAGGAAACCAACTGATAATAACCACTATCTACATTTTTATAGTAACCATCCTAAACATTTAAAGGCTAATATTCCTTATAGTCAATTTTTAAGGATGAAGAGGATTTGTAATGATGAGAAATTTCTTCAACAAAATAATAGTATTTTATATAATAGATTGCTCAATATGAGGTATCCTAAGACATTGTTGGATAATGCAGTAAGGAGATCTTCTTTAATTGATAGAAAGAAACTTCTTTTATCTGAAAAGAGTAAAAAACAATTAGATGTTCCACCATTGGTTCTTACTTTTAATAGAGATTTACCTAATATTAACTGGATATTGGCAAAACATTTTAACATATTACAGTCCACAGATTATTTAAAATCTATTTTTTTTGATCCACCTAAGGCTGTATATCAAAAACATAGATCACTTAGAGATATACTTGTCAAAACAAATTTTATTAGTAGTTCTGTACAGGAAAAAGGATGTTCTCCATGTAAAGATAAAATATGTTTTACATGTAAACATATTGTTGTGACAAGGGTGGTCTTTAGTACTAAGAATTGTAATTTCAAATGGTATATTCCTAATTATGTTACATGTAAAAGTGTTAATTTGATATATTTGATAGAGTGTAGTAGATGTTTAAACCAGTATATAGGTGAGTCAGCAAATAGTTTACATGTCAGAATGACTAATCATAGATTTGACATTTTGCATAAGAATAAAGATAGACCGGTTTCAAAACATTTTAACTTACCGAATCATTCAATTGATGATTTAAAAGTAGTGATTCTTCAGGAAGGTTTTTCTTCTACAAGGGAGAGGAAACAAAAGGAGAGTTTTTTTAGTTTTAAATTCAAGACCTTTGAACCACATGGATTGAATTTGAACACTGGAACTATTACATCTCTGGGTTACCTGGTCTCCTAAATGATTTCTATATGTGTGGTTTTTATGTGAAAATTTTCTTATATGAGGTTTTTTATGTAAAGATTGGTTACATGGATGTTTAATATCTGTGTTTAATTGGTTTATAGATAAATAATTAGTTATAAATTATTGTACTTTGCACTAACTATAATTTTTGATTAAAATGTATAAGTATTTTAGTTTTTAATGAATATTAATGTGAGCACAGCTATTTTTTGTATGTGAGCATAGTTTAATTTTTCTATGTATGCACATATATATATTTTAATTTTTAATTTTGGATTTTTTATTTTTATATTTATTTTAATTTAAATAGAATTTAAGCTTGATTAGGAGGGAATGTAGTTTTTTTTGTTTGAATTTTGTCATTGATTGGGTAGATATTCTGTGTTAGATTTTGTGACCAATCAGGGGGGGGGGGATTTGTTAAATTTTTAATCTTTTACCAAATCTGTAATTTTTGATTATCGCCATTTTACTGTGTATTTTTTTTCTTTCTGATGAAAACCAGTCCTCTGGTTGAAATATAATATTATTTATTGGATTTATAAGTCTTTTTTTTTTTGTTTATATATATATAAACCAAAAGTATTTCTGAAGATTGAAAGATAGTATATAATAGTTAATTACCATTATATTTATTATTTTTAATGTTATATATATATATTGTGCCCTTTTCTATAGTCAGTAATAATTCATAACAGTCAATTACTAAAAAATTTTAAATTTAAAATATGTTCTTTTGATACATTAATTATATTAAGTCAATTATATCTTTAAAGTACAATTTGAAGCTAAAGAGAATACGTAGTATATAAAATCATTTAAAAATAGTTATATAAAGCTTTAAATATTGTTTCATATGGTTGTAAAAGCTGGCCATATTAAATAACACAGCTATAAATAATTAAAAGTATATTTAATAAATTCGATTTTAATAGTTTAAAACTTATAGTTAATAAATGCTATGTTTAAATTTGTAATCATATTTAAATAGTAAAAATTAATATAGTATATTTTAAAATAAACTTTATGATGATGAAAATTATATCTAGTTCTATATTTTCTAAATTGTTCTTCCAAAATTTTTTATAATTATATTATATAATATAATAAGTGTATCAATTTTATTAGTCTAGACAGAGAAATAGATTGAAAATATATAAATTTGTTTTCAAGTTGGGGTAAGAATTGACCAATAAAAATAGGTATCCTTACAGACGAGAAATATTGTTGTAACTAAGTTAGAGTGGGAGATTAATAATGTATTGAAACCGGAGAGAGGTAAATTATAACTATCAAAAGATAGTATTTTTAAAAATCTTTTATTTTAGTCAATTTTTTTTTGGTACTTTCTTATAACTTTATCTGCAAAAAACTAATTGATAATTTTAAAAATATATTTTTTGCAAAAGAGAGTATAAACTAAAAATATTTTAATAATTTCGTTTAATGTGATTTTCTAATTTTTAAAGTACTTACCAGTCATATTTTATCTAAAAGTTTAACCTAAACTAAGCAATAAAAAATGGATATACTACAAAATAAAATGGATAGAAATTGTAATGCTGAAGAAATATTTGAATATTTATTGATACAGCTTTATTTATGCATAACCGGAGAATTTTTTTTTGGTACATAAAAAAAAAAAAAAACCACAGCTCGGACATTATACGGAGTCTAAAAATGTATTGAAAACGTATTATGCATCAGTTTATTCAAGATTTATTTTTAAAATTGGTAATAAGATAATTATGTATTGCATGAATTATTTTATATAATATGATATTCAAAGGAGTAAAATGTTATATCCTTTCTAAAGGCAACATTTTTTTAAAAAAAATATTTTTGAGTGCAAAATTTAAGAAAGAACCCAGGAGATTATGTTATAGAAGCGTTTTTGATATTAAAATATCCGTTCTTCGAATTATTTAAAATGTACTTGGAAAAGATTTGTTCAAAAGTATTTGAAGTTTTTATTTTAAAAGAGATTTATAAAAAAAAAATACCAAATGAAAGTTTAAATGTATCAAGAAGAAAACAGAGATAAAAAGTGAACATATAGATGAATAAAAAAATTGGATCCATGGAAATACAAATAGTACTTAAAAGTTTATCGAATATTTTAAAGTTAAATGGGTAATCCAGTATTTACCTTGCTATGATGTAATTAGCCTGAAGGCACACAACTGTAAATATCGGATATTTACGTCGTTGAAAGAACACATGAACGTTGTCATGGCAATGAAGAGACTGACATGACTAATTCTAGAGATTTGATTTTTTGTTACCTTGCTATGACATCATAAGCCTGAAGGCATACAGCTGTAATTATCCGATATTTGTGTCGTCGGAAGAACACATGAATGTTGTCATGGCAACGAAGACGCTGATATGACTAATTCGAGATATTTGATTTTTTCGTCCACGAGATTTTTTTCAACCCACGAGATTTAAAAATGGATTTCTTCCTATTTGTTGCATTATTTTTTTCAGTGCAGCAGCATTTTTTTTCAGTGATTTCATTTTCAGTGTTTTAATAGTTCAGCAATTTTTTTACCATTTTTTTAAAAGAAATCATTACTTTGTCAACAATTGTAAGTAATTTACATGTTATTTCTTCTATGATATTAAGTGGATGTATTTTATATTTTATTAATTTTCCGGATTTTCCATTTTTAGACATCAAAATCCGAAGTTGTGGGATCTCCCAAAATGTGAAGAAGAGGCGATAGCTTTCTTCCAACAAGAAGGAGTTTTACACCGCGTGAAATTGTGCGAAAATGGCCATAAGATGAAGAAGTACATCCATGGTACTGAAAAACAGTGGCGGTGCAATTTGAAAGATTGTCTGAAAAAAACTCCCATAAGAAAAGGCACGTGGTTTGAAGGCTCCAGAATATCCTTCGTAACGGCTCTCCGTTTTATATATTGTTGGTTCAGAGAATTAACGTTGATCCTATTTTGTGCTGACCAGTTAGAAATGGCAGACAAGACTGTGATTGACTGGAACAACTATCTCCGCGAAGTATGTGCATGGAAGCTGTTACATAATGAAAGGCAGAAAATCGGAGGCCCTAACACAATTGTGGAAATAGACGAAACTCTATTCTCCAAACGTAAGAACAATGCCGGCAGAGTACTTCCACAGCAATGGGTATTTGGCGGTATCTGCAGAGAAACAGATGAATGATTTATAATAGCCATTGCAGATAGAAGTGCGTCCAGTCTCATGCAAGCCATTTTGGAGAATGTGCACCAAGGCACTACTATTTATAGCGATTGCTGGAAAGGATATAAAACAGAAGAATTGGAGCTGGCTGGATATGAGCACCATCGAGTTAACCACACGTATAATTTTGTAGACCCCACAACTGGCGTTCACACACAAAATATTGAAAGGTTGTGGGGTTTAGTCAAATGGAGGAATAAGAAGCACAGAGGAACTGCACGTCAACACTTAGACTCCTATTTGACAGAGTTTATGTGGAGGCATACCTACAAAGATGGTCATTTTGGTGCAATTCTACAACATATAAGCCAGTTCAGTCCACCGCAGTAATCGTTATTTGGGTAAGTACGCATTTTGTTGTGATATTCATCTTTTATTTTCCTTATAAATTACAGTAGTTTTTATTCGTAGTTATTTCCACTAAAAAAAAATTCATACATTTATATAGTACTTTTAAGATGACTGAATTATGATTAATTATGATTTGTGGACTCACAGTTTTCACTTTATGATGTGTTTTTTTTAAAAAAAAACAAAATTATTTGAATACTTGCAGAATTATTACTTCAGGACTCGCACTTTAAGATACGTTTTTTAAAAAAGAAAATTAATATTTGTAAACTCGCAGTTTTCACTTTATGATAGGTTTTTTTAAGATGACAAAATTATTATTTGAATACTTGCAGAATTATTAATTCAGGACTCGCACTTTATACGTTTTTTAAAAAAGAAAATTAATATTTGTAGACTCGCAGTTATTTGTAGATTCGCAGTTTTCACTTTATGATAAGTTTTTTAAAATTTATATAGTACTTTTAAGATGACTTAAATTATTCATGATGTGTATATTACTTTTAACTTTTTTTTGCCACATAACACTATTTTGTGTCCTATTTATTAATTTTTTTTTCAGAATTTGTGGACTCGCAGTTTTTACTTATTAATTTTGTAGTGATATTTATCTTACATTTTTATATTTTGTGTCCAATTTTAGTTAATTATTCATGATGTATATATTATTTTTAATCTTTTTTTGCCACATATCACTATTTTGTGTCCTATTTATTAATTTTTTTTTCAGGATTTGTGGACTCGCAGTTTTTACTTATTAATTTTGTAGTGATATTTATCTTACATTTTTATATTTTGTGTCCAATTTTAGTTAATTATTCATGATGTATATATTATTTTTAATCTTTTTTTGCCGCATATCACTCTATTTTGTGTCCTATTTATTAATTTTATCATTTTTTTTTTTCAGGATGGATGCCGCCGGCATTATTCTGTACCACGTGTCTTTTTCTCCATTTTGACCTCATGACCCTGTACCACGTGCCTTCCCCCCGCTCTTTGTTTATATGATGACATTACCCTGAGGGCATCCTATTCTAATCTAGCGATCTTTGATGTAACGTCATCACGTGATATGCCGAAAAATTTTAGCGATTACATTTGTCCGCAAATCACTAGGTGACATTATCTTAAAAATCGGGTGGTTAGAGTAGTATGCCTTCAGGATAATGATGTCATAGCAAGGTAAATACTGGACTACTGTTAAATGAGATAGATTGATGCATCGGATACGCAGAGAATATTGGTAGAAAAGATTAAGAAGCTTCACGGGATTAATTAATATTATCGTCCTAAAAATACTAAAACCAAAGATTATTTTCTAAATTTTACTAAATGGGTTAATAATTATTTTTATTTTAAACTTTAACGTGCTTAGAGAAAATTTTTAAAAAACTCTAGAGAAAATGATAAACATTTGGGACTTATCAGGAACTATCGTCAAAAAAATATGTAACTATAGTTTTGATTCTTTTTATTTTGTTAACCTAGTTTAAATCTAAATTTTTATATAAGATTAGGAAAAACATAAAAACATTAACTTGTTAATATTAAAATTTTATAATATAACAATCTAATAATTTAGCTAAAAAATATTTTAATATAAAGTGTATGGGTGTGAATTTTTATATCTGCAATGCTCAAGTGGACAAAGGAAGCCTACTGAACATGATGACTAGATAAAGGTTATTGGTAATAATAATAAGTATTAATAATTTTATAATGTATATTTTTTTTTGTTTTTTTTTAGATCATCCATAAATTGGAAGAATGAAGTGTAAAAGTTTTTTTAATTATATGTAACGCATTTTTATACAACATTTAAAAAACATTTATGAGATAGGATTGATTTGAAAATATGCATATGACAATTTTTTTTTATTTTTTTTTTATTAGTGATATAATCCAACATAACAAATAATTATGTGATTCTTTTTAAAATTTTTATGATATGGGATATTTAAATATTGTCTAAGTAGATTGTATATGATTAGACATATAGAATGATGAAGTGGACAGACTTTTCTTATGGGATAGTAAGATTGTTTAATTATTAATGAATTTTATTTATTGTTTTGTAAATGCAGATAGTTATTTTATCGATGTAAGATGTAGAAAAATCTTGAGAAATAATGTTGAGATAGTGGCTTGGAAGTACTTAGTGAACAGGAAACCAAGATGATGTATTTTTAAAAAGAGGATGTTATAAGGAATGGAAATAATATTTAGTTTTTATGTGGTTATCAGCATAGTTAACATAGCCCTATGACTGATACACATTTTATTTGGACAGTGTTTATATTACTTTAAATATTGATGTTCTAATAAAGCTGAAGAAATAGCTTTAACATCGTCCCTATACTAGAGGATATTAGGCAGATAAATGTCCTACCTCTTCACACTGTACCATGATTTTGAGATATGTTAACAATAATACTCTAGCTTTCTTTCTTAATCCTATGCATCTGTTTTCGCTATCTTTATTTCATGTAACTGCATCGTTTAGTAGGATATGTTTAAGAGAAATGATAAATAATTTAGAATTAAGGTTGTGCTATCGTTTTTTTTTTTGGATAAGATTAGTTTATTTGCTTATAAGGAGCAGAATATTATAACTTAAAATTGAAGATCCAAAGTATCTTAAGGAAAGAAAAGAATCATAGACTATGTTTTGAATTTTATTTCGGAAATGAAATAAAAAATTTTTTTTAAAATAAAGCATCTAAACAAAGATATTTTTTTTAAAAGTGATAATAATTTTAAATGCTTTAGTATTATTTTTTTTAAAGAGAAAAATAAGTATTGCATATTTTACTTTAAAATACAATAGTACAAAGTAGATTATGTAAACAATATGCATAGTATATTTTGTTTATTAATTAACAAAAATCTATTAATGATTAAACTTATATCATACTAAAGTAAGGCTTAAAGAAGAATATATTATGATTAGTAAACATTGTGTGATAAATACTAAAATCTAGTACTGAATTTTGGATAATATTTTGTGTAACATCTTTGACTTTGCAAGATTAAATTTTTGCAAATATTTTTGAGAAGTCCATACTCATTATAAAATTTTGTTTTCCTGTGGAATGTTTTTCTAAGTATGAATTTTCTAAAATAAGATAGTTTAATAATATTAGAGATAAAATGCTGTTGCTAATAAAGTAGAGAAATTTATTTGTAATAAGTTAACAATAGTGAGAAATCAAATAGTAACATTTTTTTTAAATTTTGTCCCAAATCTAAATAAAATATAATTGAAATATAAATTATTTTTTTTATAACCAGGTAGATCAAACTGTAAAATAAAAAGGGTTAAGGATATCCACTGTAAATAATGTAAATAAATTGTTTAATTATTTATTGTTAGTAATAAACTTTGTTAAATTTTGTTATTTAAAAAATTTTGTGTCAGAGTTATTTATTTCTCCACATCGCTGCATGAAAACACGATATATGCTTAATAACTGAAACAAATATATAATTTTGCACAAAAGATAAATAAAGAATTATTTTAAGAATTTTAAATATTTTATTGGTATTCATTATAATTAAATAATCATAATCTTACATTATTTATTGGTCATAAATCAGTTATCACAATATTATATTAAATTATATGCTATCAGTTGCCACACATATTTTGTTTGTCAGATTATTAAAATGCTACCACGTATTTATTATATCATTACATGAAGAATATTATTATTGTTATTTATTATTATTAGTTTAAGTGTAGTAGATTATGACATAAAATCCCTTCTCATATTTTACTACCGTATTTTTATTAACTTAGAATAAACTTTATGAACCTGAGATTATTTTATTGAGCTAGATTATTATTAAATAGAAGATTAAAATTTAATTATTAGTTTAATCTTTGTGAGTAGAAGTTATTAAAGTCGTAAGAATACTATGAGTTTGTTATTTGAAATAGTAATAAGGGGGGATAGTGTTCTTATGCCATTGAGGTAGTATCCTGTAGGATATTGGCTCAATGTAATCTATCTTGTCAACTGTATTTTCACTTCAAGTCTCATGAAAAAATTAAATATTTATTTAATTTTATTTTTATAAACTGAACTTTATTCGTATTTTAAATATGAGCTAGTGGAATATTTTAATTTTAGTACGGAATATTTTAGTTATTAATTATTAATTGAGATAGAACCCGTTTTATTTTATACCATATATTATCTGGAAGTGAGGATGCATAATTACAAGGTCAGATTATATATATATATATATATATAATCTGACTTATAGTTTATATATATATATATATATATATATATATATATATATAAACTATAAGTGTCCAGTGAATTTAAAGTATGATATAGTTCTACATTTTCAATAATAAAAACTTAAAACTAATAGAGATAATTGTTTTATATTAAATGCTTTTATTTACTGTGCACTAAAAAGAAATAAAATAATTGTTTCTCAACTCACAATTGGAGTTTTTAGATTTAACTTGAAATAAAAGCTTGAGGGTCCAGAAATTGTCAATTCCTAATTTTTATAACAAGGAGTTGTCTTAATTAATTCCCCCCTCCCCATGGTTTTATTGTTAAGTTAAATCTTAAAACTTCAATTGTGTTGAAGAAATAATTATTTTATTTTTTTCGTGCACAGTCAATAAAAGCATTTAATATAAAAAATTTTTTTATCTCTATTATTCTGTTTGAATTTTGAAAATAAACATTTAGTGTAGAATTCTGCCCATCCCCCTTCTATGTATTTAAATGGATACTGTCCTATACATGAGGAGTCAGAGTGACTTTAGGTCAACATGGGTATAACAACAATATTGACATCAGCATGGGATTTGGGCATTCTATAATCAGATTTTCAATAGTATGGATGGCTGAAGAGTTGGAGGGTGGAGTAGATCGAAACCTGTCCATTAAAGTATGAAGATTTGCTATCTTAATATGAAGTGAGCACTGATTATACATATTTGTGGGAGATGATAATCTGGAGTAACTGATGAGTGTTGGTTCAACATGAAATACATATCTTGGTGATTATGCATTTTTTCTACATGTGTATCAGTAGTATGAGATAGTGTGGATAGTTGAAGATTGCTTGAAAGTCTGAGTTCAATTCTTCTATATTTAAAGCTTTATGGTTTTTTTATTTTGTCCAGAGTTGAAAATAAATAAAGAATAAAGTGATATAACTTTTTAACAATTCAACTTTTCATAAAAAAAAAAGTATACTCTAAGAACCCACTTCTACATCAAAATAGATTTGTGTAATGTTGCACAAATTTTATTATTGTTGCCTTTTTCATTCAAAAATAAACTTTTAATATTCCATCATAAAGTTTTAATTTTGGCTGTCAGAATTGCTAATAAAACATTTATGATTAAATTAAAATTTGACATAAAATATATTTGAGTCCTGATACTGTTTAACCACATTATGTTACATCAAATGGCTGGAATAATTTTGTGTGTATATCACAACTATAAACATATGACTTTTTTTTTTTTTTTTTAAAAAAATATTAATGTTGAAAAATTATTACATGTTTTTGCTTTTGGAAATTATTGTATAGAGAAATCGGGTTTTCACAAGAACTAATTTAATTTTTTTTTTAATAAAAATGTCCTTTGCTATATTAAACTAATCATATGCTTTTCTTTTAATCTTGGCTGATACAATAATTTAGCAGTATTCTAATAATAATAATAATAATAATAAATAATAATAATAATAATAATAATAATAATAATGATGATGATGATAATAATAATAATAATGATGATGATGATGATAAAATGAATATTTTCATGGAAGACCAGTAGAAATGATATATTATGATAATGATGATGTTATTACATGTAAAATATCTATTTGGAAGAATTCTTTTAAAAAACATTAGTCTGAAAATTTGATTTTTATTACTTTATTTTTAAAATTTTCTTTACTTTCTTTGCTTTTGGTGAAACTTTCAATTTTGTTATACATCACTACTTATATTGTTTTTGCAATCATTTTTATAATAGTCATTAAAATGTTTTTGTGTTTATTTTAAGTAAAATTAATAAGTGTACCGCTGCTAAGATAAAAATGTATCCCCATACATATCAAATAGTTAT
The DNA here is from genome assembly GCA_028023455.1 of Epiperipatus broadwayi. NCBI lineage: Eukaryota > Metazoa > Onychophora > Udeonychophora > Euonychophora > Peripatidae > Epiperipatus > Epiperipatus broadwayi. The sequence goes on along the minus strand of JAQFVV010002433.1, from coordinate 398 downwards.
TTTTTTTTAATTGCTTTAATAAATGCATGGTTTTTTATTAAACATTGCTAATTTATAAAAGCTTGTTAAACATTACTAAATATGTCATTTATCTGAACTATATTAGGGATTGGCAGACTGTGAAAGCATGGAACATTTTAATGTATCATTATGAATTGTCATTTGTGTGGTTTCTGCAACTGAATTGAAACCTTCACTGCAAAATATATACTATACCTCTGTAGTTAAAAACATTCATACTGATTTTTTCCTAGAATTTTTTATTTAATGGTGGAATTACTTCCTTCACATAAACATAGTGCTTGAGAATTTGACATGTGACATCAGACAAATATTCATTCACCAATCAGACAACAGAAAAAATTTATTATTAGTAACTATATTAATTTTATTTGTAA
>JAQFVV010002432.1:0-26204 GCA_028023455.1 Epiperipatus broadwayi | reverse complement strand
AAAAAATGGTGCTTGTCTTATAGCTAAAGATGCCGTTGGATGGCGCCGTTTTCACGCTAAAACTATAAAATATGAACATTCACGGGCTGTTGATTTTAATAATTTTTCTGTGCTTTTTTGTAATGCGAAAATAAAAACAAAACAAAATCATCTTTTTTAAATATTATTTTTTATTAACGTATACAATTTAAATGATAATAATAAATGTAAAATAAAATCAACAAATTACAATTTGATTCATGTTTTTTATATTGTATACTTTTTAAATTGTGTTACGGCTTTTTTTTATCAATTTTCTATCGGATATGTTTTTACTTGTGTTACGGCTTTTTTTTATATCAATTTTCTATCGGATATTTTTTTACTTGTGTTACGACTTTTTTTGTTGTTGTTTAACTAAAAAATAATAATCGTAATAAAAGTAAAAGTTGTTACGGTTAGATTTAGGGTTAGGGTTAGTTTTCTGTTGTTTGTAATGCTAAAATAAAAAAATTCAAAATCGTAACCGTACTCGGACAAAAGAAAGAAACACAAACTTTTTTAAACAACAACAAACACATACAAATGTCTTCTTTACTTATTAAATATGTTTATAATATTTGCTTTTTATGAAATTTACAAAAAAAACCTGTATATTTGGACTTTTCTTACTGGATATTTTTTTCGTACCGCTCTTTTTTACTTCAAAAATATACAGATGGTAGAATCTTCTTTGTCTCGTGGAATGTTACTAACAGTACGTTACTAACTGCAACTCAATAAAAACAGATATTCAACATTTTCCCAACTAAAAGTTCAATACAGTATGCTGTAAAAAGACTTATAATTATTGCTTTAAAAAATCTGAACATTTTAATAGTTTAAAATAAATAAAAATCCAATGAAAACAACATTTCAATACAATTCAAATACAAACTCTCTAATCAAGCCGTAATTATTTTATAAATTGTGCGAATTCGGAAAATGTATTTGCTGCTATGCGACATACATTCTGTACAACGACGCGACATAGCGGCCTGCATTCTGTAGCACAACAAAAAAGTTATATTATAGAAAACGCGGGTTCGAACGTGACGGCTGCGGAAACAGCATTTTTATGTATTTTGGCGCGAAAACCGCGCCATAGAGCGGCATCTTTAGCTAACAGATGAGTACCCAAAGGAATAATGGAATTTCTATTTTATCATCTCTTTTAGAAAATAGAAGATATGGCTCTGAAGATTTAGAACAGTCATTGCCATAAGAAAATAAAAGATTATGGCAAGGTGTTAATAATGTTTTATCTGCTCTCACCCCTAGAATAAAAAAAATTCATCAATTACTTTTAGAAACGCCTCAAAAAAAAAAAATCCAATTATAAAAACTAGATATTTTAGAGCCTTTAAAGAGCACACGATTATATGTTGCAAAACTTGTATCATCATTATTAATCACAAATACATAGTAAATGCTGAATTAACAAAATTAGGTACCATTTGTATTTTATTGGATTTTTAAAAATATTCTTGGTATAATTTTCTTCACCCACAAGTTGAACAATGTACTTGAACACTCACAATTGATTCATATTTTTAATGATTGCCATTTAATTTAATGAATGCATGAGAAGATAATGAACAAGATCAATCCAAACCTGGTGGTCACAGAGAAGGCTCCATGGATCATTTATAAAAATAATAAATCATTTAGTGGAAAATGTAGAAAAGAGACAATATTGAAGTGATAAAAGAAAAAGTTAGAGATGCCAGAAGATTATACACAAAAGTGGGAACCTTTTGTTTCTAATATTCTAGCAGAAATTAATAAATATTTAAAAGGGAGAAGAATAAAGAAGAATTTTAATTGGAAACAAAGTGATGGCAAGAAAGAAAATAAAAATATAAACAAAGAAAATAAATAATTTATAGCTGTTGTCCATCTTTGTTTTGGGTCAGTGTATTTTTTTAAAAAAAAACAAACAATCAGTACAAACCATAGAAGAGCTGGAAATTAAAAAAAAAAAAGCCAAAATGAAAAATTAGGGATAATTAAAAATCACAAAAAGACAGGAAAAACTATAAAAGAGAAACGTCAACTTTTCAGATGTACCAGTACTTATACAAATGAATAATAACATCGAGAAAATGATTCCAAAAAATGACTATAAAAATGGATAATAATGAAAAGATGATTCAAGAAATTAAAGAAGAAATGAATGCAAAAATAGTTGAAAATCAAAAGTACTTCAATGTTTAATAAAATATTTCAGAAAAATAGAGAAATTGTCAAACTTATAAATGATATACAATATCTAACAAGTAACATAAAAGTTTTAGAAAATTAAAAATGATGTAGAAACTGAGCTCCGCTGTAAAATGATATAACTGCTGAAGAAAAATTTATTCTTTCTAATCAATATCATATGAATTTTAAAGCAAAGTCATTGGATAAAAATACACTTGGCAGATATTTGTGAAAAAAACATTTAATTTGAAAGTGAAACCAAATATAACCATTGAAAATATAAAAATTCAGGAGAAAGAAAAAATTCCTCCAATATAATATTTGATTTTTATTAACAAGCATTTATAAGATGGTGGAAGCTTGTCTGATTATAGAATTTGAAGTTATGTACTTTTCACTCGATAGTGTATCTTAGAAGTGCAGCTTGGCATAGTCAAAATAAAAATTAAAAAATCATTAAGATAAAAAAGAATATAAGAAAGATATAAAATCTAAAGATGTATCAAACAACAATACATGACCAGAAGCATGTAGCAAAAATAAAAGTCATCATATCTAGAAGATAAAAAAGATTTACAATAATATTGGCACAGTACATTTGTATAGGAGATAACTGCTTTGTTGTCATATATTAAAAAGATTAAGTTTAAATTAAAAGAGCAATAATTCTTAAAGCATAAACCTTATTTTTGGAAAATGAAAATAATTGTAGTACACTCAAATAATTGTTTCCATCGAGGTTATTATGCTCATTTATAAATGGATTAGATATGTGCATGTGCACACTTGTCACATGTTTTATAGCAAAAATCTTGTCTAAAGAGAAAGGGAAAAAAGATATTTAAAAATAAACAAATCAGTGTTGGAAGTCATTGTTGACAAAGCAGAACAATGAAATACACCTTGATGATTGCATTTTTTTAAAATGAGGATAACTGTTAAAAGTAAAGACATTTGTTGAATAAGCTCTGAAGGCATATGGACATCATCAAAAGTGATGATACTTAGTATTCTAGTCCTTTATAGATACTAGAGAATTCATACAAACTCATCCATGCTTCAGTATCTGGACTTTTATATTCCATGCAATTACTATATAATCTATACCCTAGTCCTTCTCAAAAACTTCTTTATCAGATTTATAAATTCCTGGTCATTTTATCAGTTGATTAATTCCTGATCCAGCAGTGATCATTAAATGTTTCCAAATTATTTTATGGGTAATATGCCAACAATTCTATATCAAAAACATATTTTTTCAAGTGTAAATATTCTCAAGGAATTTTAACACATTTTATGGAAGAGTTTGTCAATTACATAAGAGGCAAAATACAGAGCCATTCAAGACATTTAACATCCTAAAAGGATAGATTATATTTCAAAAGCCATATAAGGATCTGATAATATATCCCTAACATTCCAACAAAGTGAAAAATTATTCAAATTATGTTTGCAATATACCTAGGTCTCATTTTACGTGGATTATTTTAATGCGATTTTGAAGTTATGTGATTCATGTTTCTTCTTAATATCTTTCATATTTCACTATATTTATTAGATATCAAGAAATTTAAATTATTAATAACTTATTTTGACTTGAAATACTTTTTTTTTTCTTCAAAAACATAACGTTATATTAGCAGCTAACGTGAATATGGCCTGAAATTGTCTTTTGAATCTTAGCTTCTATGTAAATAATCTACTTATATTAATGAGTAAATAATAATAATAGATTTATACTTATGTATAAAAATATCGCAATAAATATTCAAAAATTTAAACTTTTAAAATGTATTTTGTTAGATATAACAGAAATAAATATTCTTAGATTTTTAAAATAAATAAACAAGATTTTATTGATTTTGTAAACTGAAAATAATCTTTCTAATGATAATGTATAATCTTTTTGTTTTGATTGCGATCTCATTTTTTTAATATAGAAACAAAATGTGAACAATTAAAATTTATTTCAGTAGGAAAAATCAGTTAATCATAGATTTTAGATTGATGTGTGAGACAAAGACAAACATCAGAAATGCTGAAATCTGACAGTTTCCTGCAACGAACAACTTCTTAAATTCCAACAAGAGCTAAATAGTTATATGTCAGGATATCGCGAGCTTTATAAACAATTAGTAAAATCATCATGTTGACAACCATTAACACAACACAAGACTGAAAGTGGCACAAGTTGTACTTCCACTTATGACGAATCTGATTTCTTACCAGTTTACAAACGAACCGCATATCGTCAAATACGCATGAAAAAATGTAAAATTAAATACTGTAGTTATAAAAAAAAAGTTTGTCTTGTATTAATTTTTTTGATATCTTTATTAGTCATATTTTATTTCCTTATTTTTTTAATGTGAATTTTAAAATAATTTTTCCTTGTACCTTTACTTTTATGTCCTTTCTGAAAATTACAGAACCTATCCCCCATCTTTCAAGATAAGTTAATCTATTTTTGTGCAATTTTTTTTAATGCGGGTTTTCTGTGGAACCTATCTTCCGCATAAAACAATATCCAGGCGTATTTGTATTCTGCACAGTGTGAAAAAAAAGGAGGAAAAATAAGAAAAGGTTTCATTACAAATAAGAGAAGTTATGAATCTCATTTGGTGTGATATTTTAAATAAAACTAAAAATAATGACTGGAAAATAACATTTTATAATTAGCCAAGTACACCAAATACTATCATGAAAAATCTGAAGAAAATATAAGAGTAAAAAAAAAATATTAATGCGATGCTTAATTTAAAAAAAAAAAATTTTTGTGTGTTTCCATTATATTTATGTTGGAGAGTGGGAGATTATGTTATGCATGCGTATTTAGTAGTTGAAGATTATATGCTATAATGCCAAGCTGACTACATGTTTTTATATTCATAATTTTTCTAAACTTTCAAATTGTACATTCTCATAAATACAGAATTAAATACTTCTTTCTTGGGATATCTAGTCATACATATTTTTACCAGCAATCAACTCCTAGTATATTCATTCAATGCATTATCCCACATATATAATCCAGCAGCATTGTTTTTAAAATCTTAGTAATATTTTGTAGATCAAAGTTTAAATTGGAAAAATTTCAAGTCTATCAGCATACTGCATATTTAGAAGCCAAAAAGATAATTACTGGTTTATTACACTTTGTATGGCATGATTAATCTCATTGTACCTAGCTATGATTATTAGATGTATTAAATTACTAGACAGACAACATGCTATTATAACTTAATCAGTGTTATGACAATCATTTAGAAGGAAGCTTCATACATTAACTTTTTCATTCCTTGAGAAGATTTTCAAATAACAATTGTGTGTAAGCATGTGTAGCATATTTACCTAGTGGAGAAGAACTAGAATTCATGAAACAAAATATTACTAAAAAAATGAATGCTGTAAGAGATAGTAATATAAGACAAATACAAGACAGACAAATATCAAGCATTTGTATCAAAAGAACAATAGAAATTGTTGGTAGATATTTTATTTCATCTATAATAGTTAAAAAATTTATAAAAGTCGCTACCTTGTGTCGTGGTTTGGAAAGTTCTCTCTATCGGCAAAATATGCTTGACTATTGCGAATTTTAAAACGCATTGAGTACAGGCTAAAGCCAGTTTAACCTATTTACATATGCTCTCTGTGCGCTCAATAAATTAATAAGTATTATAATATTTGTATTAGAAAGTAGAATAAAAAATCACTATAAATCGCAAAAAAAAAATGGAGAAATAAATTTACTTACATTTACACCATAGTATGAGATAATGCTAAACCCCTCAAAAGTCGCATAAACATATTATATGAGCAAAATTCAAACTAATTTGATTTTTGCAAAACACAGATATCCTTAGAAGTTATTAAGGCAATCATTTGTTCAATTTATAAAATTCCATGTAAATTAAGGCATATACAAATTTCTAGGATATCACATATCAATTAAAGCCACTGAAGGTTAAAAAAAATGGAACAGCAAATTACAGTTACTTCAAAATAGAACAAAGAAGTATTGTACTGAAGGTAAAACTCGATTCCAGTTAAACAATCGCCAAGAGATCAGTACTTCCTAAAAATAAAAACACCAAGAGTCGAATCAAATATATTTTCACTATAATTGGTAAAAAGTCTAGCATAGAATTATCCCAGGTAGACACAATGAATCAACAACCAGTACTTTCAGCAAATAACAATCAAGATCCAGTCCACATCAAATACAGAAGCATCAACCAATCCAGAATCAAAGAAGTTATTATAACTTAGAAGAAATCAAAGTTTTATCAAAGAATTATTAATTATGATTTATCCATATAATCATTTTTTTTTTGCAAAAAAAAAAAAGGAAAGAATGTAGTAAACTAGTCCAGCCTAAATTAACTCACAGTCTAAACTAATGTTATTTTAAAAATTGGGATTTAACAAATATGAAAGTAAACAGCTATTGGTTTATTATGACAAAAGCTAATAAGAGATAATGATCTTAACCTATTCTTCAGTCTTATTTTTCTCAAGAATTAATTCTGTTCAACACATAACAAGTTGCGAGTTATGTATCATAGTATTGATAATGTTCAAATGCATTTAACTAGTATTTGATGTATACATGGTAAAAGCTAAAGTGATAAAAGGGTAACTTTATAATTACTAATTTACTCAAATGGGAAAAGTATCCGCGAAGCATAGAATCTTGCATAGAAGAAGCTCACTACCACTTTTATTCTGAATTTATCATTTTGTAATAATCTCACTGTTAATATTTTTAAATTAATAAAAGCTTAAATTATAGCAATTAGTTTGTCTAAATTAATAAATGGTAAAAATTAAATTACTAAACATCACATGATCACTAACTCATACTAGAACATAATTGTTATTAAACAATCCAAAACAAAGCAAAACTCTCCACATAGTAGTGCCATCTTGTGCTAACAAGAGCAATCAATGGATGCTAGAAGGCTTGTGCATAAAATCCCTATCTAGTGCCTACTCATCCAATATCCCCAGACTAGTTTCTGGCTTGTGGCTTCATCAGTGAGGAGCCTTGGATCTGAGAGCACTGCACCTAGATCTAAGGATTTAATGCAACCCTCCAGCACCCGCCTTTTAATTCTATTTAACTACAAAACTATGAGAATGAAATTGAAAACACAATTAATATTTTCAATCCAAGCTCAATAGCTTATATAGTCATATGGGTCTGAACTCAATTCAGCACCCATACATTTTGGTGTCTTTGGCTCTTTAACAACCATAGCCACCACTATCCTATTAGGCAGGATTGGTGTTAAACCACTAAAATCACATGATCACTATCTCATACTAACACAATTGTTATTAAAAAATCCAAAACAAAGGAAAACTCTCCATATAGTAGTGCCATCTTGTGCTAACAAGAGCAATCAATGGATGCCAGAAGGCTTGTGCATAAAATCCCTATCTAGTGCTTACTCATCCAATATCCCCAGACTAGTTTCTGGCTTGTGGCTTCATCAGTGAGGAGTCTTGGATCTGAGAGCACTGCACCTAGATCTAAGGATCTAATGCAACCCTCCAGCACCCGCCTTTTAATTCTATTTAACTACAAAACTATGAGAATGAAATTGAAAACAATTAATATTTTCAATCCAAGCTCAATAGCTTATAGTCATATGGGTCTGAACTCAATTCAGCACCCATACATTTTGGTGTCTTTGGCTCTTTAACAACCATAGCCACCACTATCCTATTAGGCAGGATTGGTGTTAAACCACTAAAATCACATGATCACTATCTCATACTAACACAATTGTTATTAAAAAATCCAAAACAAAGGAAAACTCTCCATATAGTAGTGCCATCTTGTGCTAACAAGAGCAATCAATGGATGCAAGAAGGCTTGTGCATAAAATCCCTATCTAGTGCCTACTCATTCAATATCCCCAGACTAGTTTCTGGCTTGTGGCCTTCATCAGCACAACTATATGGAGAGTTTTGCTTTGTTTTGGATTGTTTAAAAAATTAAATTAACCACTAAAAGCATAAATCTGTTAGAGAAATCATAGATTCAGTACCCATAAAAAAATGACACCTCTCATCTGGGTATCATACCACAAATGCATTTTTTGTTTCACGATGAATGCTTCAACAATGACTAAAATTTAATTTGGGTCTTTGTTCTCAAGTAAAGGATAGCTAGATATCCATTTACTACCCTATCCAATAATTCAAATGGCTACGTGAGTTGGCTACGAGTAAACTCCTCGAAAAAAAAATCATAGGCCTGTTTAGAAATCTCAATTACCCGAAAAAATGTTTAAAAATTCCACCAGGATATCAAGTAGTGAATATGACAGATGCATTAATTATTATATTTATATATTAAACACGCACTAAGAAGAATCTGTTGTTTTTAAATAACAATTCAGTGAATAACTTGATACTATATGGATTATGACATCTACTCTTTAATAGAAATGCATAAATATATTTTAATAATTTTTAAAAACAAAAATGGCCGACAAAAGCAATTTTTTTTTATATAGTATATAATTTATATCAAAAACGCATTTACTTAAGACAATAATATATTTTATTAACCATGCTTTAATTGTATTAAGCCAGATTTAAAAAATTAGTACATATTTAAAATTGAATAAATAAATGAAGATCATAAATTATATGAAAGAAATAAATACGATATTTTCTACATTATTTCTCCAAAAATTACGCAATCGGAAGTAAATAAAGAACACAACGTTCTCACTTTTTCAAATTAATTTTTATACAAATGGCGAAAACATTCTTTAACAAAATAAAATTGATCTTAGATCTACCATTAATAAGTTTCGATAGTTTGTAAATAATGAAGATGTCGGTCAAATTAAACTTACTTAAGATGCTCCAAAGAATGAGGATTTTTTGGTTTCCAGAGACCACCGGGTAACCAGTTTTTCGTTTTAAACATCTCTGTCATTAGTTATCTATTTGTTGGATCCAAAAATAAGTTATTTTCCATCATTTTAATGATGTGCTCACATTAAAGCCTCTTTTTACGACGCTTAGAAACCATCTTCTTGATGAGTCTAAAATATTATTTTTTGATTGGTTTAAATATTTAAAAAAACTATTTAAACATCAGATTACATTCATTTTTTGTAAAATATTTTCATATAGTAACTTTTAAAATCAGTAAAAATATATAATATTTTAAATAATTTTATCTATATATTTTTAATCAAATCATGTGTATTTTAATATTGTATTACGTCATTGTCAACTACAGCTGTGTTCAAGGCTATCTGAGGTTAATAGTTAATTGATCTCTACCCCGCTGAAACAAAAACACGTTTAAAATTAGAAAATAAAGTTGTTTGTAGTTTATATATTAAAATGTGTGCTTCCATAATAGTATATAAGGGAATGTTTTTTTCTATTAACATTTAATTATTTCAAAGTGATATAAGAACATCCCAATTTATCTGAACATGCATTTGTAAGTAGTTCACACGTCTTCTAAATAGCTTTCAATTACAATTAAAAAATCCAGACTTCTTATTGCTGTTTTTTTAAGTCGGTGGTGTAATCTATTGAAAAATTTCTGACTGGGTGGTGTAATCTCTTAATAAATCTGATTGTGTGATATCTTTTTTTTAGTAAATCTAACTGCTGAACTTAAAGTAAAAAAATAAAACGGTAATTTTATTTTTCATAAACTTAGAATGTTTTAATATGTTCTGTATTTTATATCCATTGACTATATGGGTAAGCATTTGTGTAATCTCATTTAAAGGGAATGTTCGAAGTTCAAATCATAGAAAATGCATTTTTAAAGAATTTGAATTTTCATTAAAATCCTGTTTTTTCTATAAATATATATAATAACTAGCGTAGAATAGAAGCGAAGTTATATAAACTGAAAAACAAAAGTATAATAATACTATATTAGAAATATATATAATTAAAAGACCATAGGAATATGAGTGAAGTACAAACGTGTAAGTCATGCTTACGAATAAGAAACTATACCGCTGGACTAGTTGTGAATAATTTTTTAATTCCTCTTGGAAAGCATAGTTTCCTCTTACAGTTCAAATTTCTGGCATCTTTTAAATCTCATCATATGACTTTCCGAATTTTTGGATATCAACTATAATTTTCTAAATTATTCTAGGTTTGTTTCCAGGATCATCGATTCCAGTTTAGTTCTTGCACAACATTTTTTGTTTCTCATTGTGTTATTTGCTCAGTGTCTTTTTCAATCTAGTTTCAGATTAATTAATTTTTACCTTCCATAATTCTTCATTTGAAAAATAATTGAAGGGTTTATCATTCAGAAGATTATGATGTTTGACCACCTGTAGGGACAGTTGAGTTTTGATCCAGGGATCTTTACCTCCTGAGACTATCACTGAACTAACCCACAAAGTGCATTTGAAAATATTTTTTATCCCACCCAAAATACCATAAAGTCCTATGTTAAATTGCTTATGAAAATATTTTTTTCAAATTTCATGTCTATATAAAATAATAGTATGTAATTAATTTTACCTTTAGCTATATTTTATTTTCAATATCTTTTACATCTTTACTTTGAGAAAGAAAATTCTACCTCTTTTATGATGTAAAAATTCAATTACAGATAGCATGGTAGCATTATTAATGAAGGTTGTTTTTTTTTTTTGCTTTTTGATGGTTTATTTTAAAGCAATTTGCTATCTTTTATTGATTAAAAATCAGCCAACACAGATCGTATCAAGATCAGGTAATCAGTTATTAGATCAATGGTGTTGGTCTTGGCTCTATACATTCAGGTCCCAAACTAATTAAAACTGCCAAACTCTCCAAAGAATAGAGTCAAGTGCAAGCCACAGTAATCAATAGATGCAAGAAGGTTTGTGCATAAAATTCCTATCTAGTGCCTACTCATCAGATATCCCCAGACTAGTCACTGTTGAACAGCTTGTGTAAACATAGAAAATGGTGATTATATGATGTTTAATGGTTTCAAACTTATAAATAAGGTACTATGATAGATAAAAACAGAATACAGATTTTAATACAAGTAACTCAGTGCATATTGTTAAATGTAAATACTCATATAATTGTTGCAATACATTTGTGTCTGTGTGTGTTTTTAATTGAAATGGATAATTTCATAATGTGGATAAATCTAAAATAATCTAAACAAAATATTTTTATTTCACTATGCATATTTATCTATATATTATGAGCATTATAAATGATTGTAAATTCAATTTGATAAGCTTTACTTGTTTGTTAGTATATAGATGTGGTATATGCTAAGCAGGGTTGTAATTATTTAAAACATGGCATCATATGATTGGATTATTGATCTTCGTAGTGATACTGTGACTATACCATGCCCCAGGATGCGACAAGCAATAGCTGAAGCGGAAGTAGGTGATGATGTTTATGAAGAAGATCCAACTATTAATAGTAAGAATTTTTTATTAATAAATTTATATTAATGCAAAATGTATATCTTAATGATGTAAAGGATTCATTAAAATTTATGAAGTAATTCTAGAATTAAGATTCTCGACTAAATTACATTACGAGTGTAGTAACAGTAAAAAAAAACTACATCACTAATGATTATTGCTTGGTCCTATGCTACTTTTTTTGCTAGTAATCTCTACTTTTAAGCAGAGAAGTTAATATGCACATACTATGATTATAATTTTTTTAATGGCTATGAAAGTAAAGTGAAGCTATTAGTTCTACAACTTATTTTCAAGCTAATTATTTATTAGTCTTAAGGTTATTCCATTTAACAACTGATATTAAACAATTTTCATAATCAGTAAAAAATATGTTTTCTTGTGATCTCATTTCAATACTCAAGTTATTTTTTTCAAACTTATATATGCTAATAAATTTTATTCCCAATTTTGATCTTTTAGTATTGTCCTCATAACTTTTTTGATTCATATCTTTCTATTCTTTTGTTTTCCTCATTTTTAATTACCAAATGCTTTCTCCAGACATTCATATATTTTATACATTAAACTTCATTTTTCAAACAATAACTTGATTAAGCTTATTACTTTGTAAACAGCAGAAAGTGGTAAGATAGAATCAGAATATTTTGAACTTATAAAATCTCATTTTTCTAAGCTCATCTTTTCAATAATTTTCAAAATATAAAATTCCAGATTTTCTTATGTTTATTTTATTATTAAATTATTGAAATGTTGAGATAATTAGCCATGATCACTCTTGATGTTTGACTATTTTTTCTTTCTTTTTTTTAAAAAGGGCTTGATGATGAGTTATATAGCGTACTAAAATAAGTGTTATATTTTGGAAAAAAATATTGCTTTAATAACCATAATTTGTATAAGTTATAAAGCTAAAATTTGTGACTCCAGAAAAAATAGAAAAGAATAGAAACTTAAATATAGAATGATATTGTAAGTTAAAAGCAATGAAAAAGATTGCTGATAGATAAACAAAATGTGAATAATAATGCCGGAAAGGCTTAATGGATTTAAGTATAGAAAAAGCTAGCACTGTTTAATTAGAGCAATTAAGCTACTTTAAACTAATTAAACAAATATACACAAGAAGGGTCAGTTTAATCAAGATTTGAAAGACTAAGTGCAAGTGAAAATATTGTATATTTATGCAATTAAAAGCCTGATGATAATTTGTAAAAAACACATTACTGAGGGAGCTAGCTTAATGTAAATAACTATTACCTTTGATAATAATTAATACAGGATATTAAACTGCGAAAAGGTGTAAATAGTGTGTGCTTAAGAGCAGTAGCTTTTTCTTACCCTTCATGTGATGTTGCTGCTGCAATGTGGGACATCAGGAGAAAGAACCCAAAGAACTTTTCTGCTATGAGGGATGTCATCCCAACAGCCTGATAGGGAACTAAAACAGACCGCACTGGTCATATTTTTATTTGTGTACACCTGATAAGGCTCATGAGAACTGTGCAAAGTTGGCCTGTGAGTATAAACAATTTTTTAGTTATTTACTCAGATCTAAGAAAAGTGAAGACAGTGGTTAGTGTTTAACCATGGGGAGTATTAGCATTTAGTGGGAAATAGTCCTCCAATTCAAGGACTGATTTGATCACTTTAGTAAATGCAGAGAACTTTGGGAAAGATATATGTGCAGAAATAACTGCTGGGTGATCAGTTGTATTGGAATTACTGAAGGTGCAGTTGTATATATTGTGTTATGAATATTTATGTAAATAAATGTGTTTTCATCTTTATTTTGATGTTTTTCATTAAAACTTATAGTCTATAATTTTTGTTATTTTGTTAGCATTCAGCTTCATCGTTGAATACACAATAAACTTGGTGCAGTCACAGTCATATTCAAACCCATAAAATAGGGATTTCAAAAAGTGAGTCAGTCACAGTAGGGTTTTTCGAATCTAGAAAAAATGTCATTGGACAGTCAGTGATATCGGAATTCAATGTTAGTGGTGTTGGAGAATGATCTCTATACTCTAACACAGAGAATTTTTTTTTTGCTCAGTGGGTTTGAGGACAATAAGAGAAAGGTAATGGCGCTAATATATTTATCGGGAAGAAGGGTAATAGATATAATAAATAAATATTATGGCATACCCATAAAGGAGATGATATCATATGAAGAGATAGTCAAAAAATTAAATGACCATTTTAGCCCCAGACAGTTTAAAAATATAGCCAGGTTGTCTTTAGGAAATAGAAGACAAAGTAAGGGTGAAATGGTAAACAGTATGGCATGGTGTTAAAAGAATTAGCAAAAGATTGCTTATATGAAGATTATGTAGACGAGATACTACTAAATCAGTTATTTTGGGATCTTTTAGATGATAGACTCAAGTAAAACCTGCTGACAGAAACAGATTTAAATTTCAAGTCAACTATTAAGAAGGGAGGGAGGGACTCACAAGATGATAATAGAGCAAGCAGCATTTTTTAAAAATAAAATTGAAAATGAGAGTAAAATTGCAGTTGGAAAAACTGAGCAAAAGGAATAGGATGAAACCAATAACTCATGCAAAAGAATTAATTGTTTTGGCTATAGCAAAGCTGGGCACATGAAAAGAGAGTGCAAATTTCAAAATGAAAATACCACAACTGTAAACAAAAAGGGCATTTGGAAAAAATATGAAGGGAAAGTGAGAAAAAAACCATTCAGGAGTAGCAGCAAAAAATAAAAACAGAGTCATAACAGACAATATTGTGAATATCAATAATACAAGAATAAGTAGGCAAAATAAGTTTATGTTACAGCTAGAAATCTGTAATAAAAAGTTAGAAGTGGAAATTGATAGCAGGTCTGCTATATTACTAATCCCAGAGAAGCTATGGAAACAGCTTGGGGGAAAATGTACAGAAATATATCAATTAAAAAGACATCTATCAGAGCTGTAGATGTCAGTGAAATGAACTAAGAATGATAGATTATGTGATAGTGCTTATAAAATACAGAAATTAAAGAGTAAAAGTACCTATACATATATATATAATAAAGGGGAAAATCAGTCTGTTAATAGGGTGGAATTGGTTTAAAAAGTTAGGAATAACTATTAGTGTGAATGCTGTAAATAATGTGTGAAGCGGACAAGAGATAAAGCAAAGATTCCAATAATTATTTGCAAATGAATTAAAGCTAATAGCAGCAAACTGTCCATATTAAGTTGGTGGAAAAAGCAAATCCTATTATTTGTAAAGCCAGAAAAGTATTATTGGCATATAGAAGAAAAAATCAGATCACTGGTTAGTAAGGGCATATTAACGCAAGTTGAGTCAGCGGATTGGACAATGTCAATAGTAGTAATCATTAAGCCAAATGGTCAAATTAGAATTTGTGCGAATTATAGAGTCACTGTGAATAAATACCTGAATAAAGGAGCAAATCCAGTACGTAATTTAAGAGAAGTGCTAGCTGGGTTAACAGATGCAAAGTTTTTTGCAAAATTAGATCTGAATTTTGTTTATCATCAGATTAAGGTGACAGAAAAAACAGTTCAAATCTTAACTTTAACAATGCCTTTTGAGTTATTCAGCTGTAATGGACTTCTATTTGTAATATGAGCACACACACGCACTTCAAATGATAACTTTAGAATTTAAACTATTCAATTAAAAGCAAGTGATATATTTTATTCACTGTTGTTTAAGCCTTCATATTACTTCCTTATTTTTCCTAGTAATGTTCTGAGCTGTTTTTCATCCAGAAAATCAATAATAACCTTTATTTTAGACTTTGGACCATGAAAGAATTAGCTTGTAGAAACGAAATTGTACTAATAAAAACTTTTATTGGGAGAGAAATGATGAAATCAGAAAGTGAAGTGAAGTCAAGTAAAGTTAAGTAAAATCAACTTTTTGTAAAAAGATTTCTCTTTTATATATCCTAGACTATTACCCAAGCATCTATTCTTTGAATAATCCAAGGTCATTTGAAAGTTCAAAGGTCTCTAGAAACAGAATTGCTCCATCCATTGCACTGAAATTAATTAACAAAAAAAATATGCAAGAAAATTTCTTTTCTTGAAAAAGAAAGAAAGGGTAAAAAAAATCATTTTGTCTTTTAAAAAAAAAAAATTAAATTGAACTAAGAATAAAATATTTTGTATTTCTAAAGTAACAGAATAAAACTAATGATAATTATTTTAGCAAATAAAATATTTAATAGTATATTTGTGATTTAATAATCCACTAGTCCAGTTATCCATTGATTCATTTAAAATGTAACTAAGCTGGTTATTCAAGCTATTGGTTATGAAATCAAATATTTTGCTATGAGACATGATATTTGGTGGTTTAATGAAGTATATGAATGGAAAATGAAACTGAAAGATGGCACAAGCATACATGGAACATTTACAAATACTGTACTACAGGTACTAAACTCATCTGACTGAAATGAAGTTTCTATGATGATGAGCCAAACATATTGCACTATTTACACTATGGATTGAAATATTCTAAGCAAATAAACCAGAGAATCATCTAAAAAAATCTTAATACTGTTCTGCAGACAAATAAAACAAACATGGAATCAACTTAAACTAAACTTTCAACTTCTGTGACAAGCCACCTCCCTTTCTATCATTAATTACTCATTAAAGAAAGATATTAAACATCTCAAAACCTTCAAATTATATCTATAAATGCTTTCAAACATAGTTTTAGGTCATTAATAAAAAAAAATTTTAATTCCAGGTTATTTCATTTTTTTTTTTAGTAGGATGCAATAAGCTGTTACCAAAACAGTACTGTATAATTACAAATAATATTTCTGGTACCTATCCAAAAGATTACAATATATATATATTGTGACGACACGTAAAGTCGTCGACACACATATATATTTATTAATAAAATTAGAAAGTAATAAAGGTGAAATAAATTAGCTAATAAATTTTTTTTAAAAAAAAAAAAGGAAGGAAAAGAAAAATTGAAATTCTAATGTCAAAATTACTGTGGATTTTGTAATAGTAAGAGAAGGGGAGGGGGGGCTGCATAAATAAAGAAATGTGTCTCTTTCTCTCTGGTAAATCAAATGCTAGAAAGTTATTTTGTTTATTGTGGGAGAGGGGAAGTGGATGCATAAAGAAATGCGTGTCTTCTCTCTCATTAAAAAAAAAATATATTATAACAAATTAAAATAAATGTAAAACGTAAATGTGAAAAAAATGAATGAATTGTAAACTTTAAATAAAATAAATGTAATATGTGATATATATAAAAGGAAACAATATGGCCGTAGGTGTGAAAGTCTGTTGGACAAATTGAATTCCACGGACAAAGAAATGTTATCAACGGAAGATCTTGGCCTGATCTGTTAAATTAATTGGGATTTACATTCCAGCCACTAATTAAATAAAGAAACATAATGATAAGAATTGGTTGGGAATCTAAGTCTTAATTAAAAATTTGAAAAACAACGAACAAAGAAAGAGATTAATAAAATTACAATTTTGTCTGGCATTGCTAGTAGAGACTTTAGAGAAGCAACAGCTAAAAAGAAAATGGAAGAAGTGCGTGGCTAGTGGCGTTAAAGGGACGTAGGTTCGGATTCGAGCCGTCTCATCACTGACTCGCAATGTAAGATCTTTGCCTGACCTGCTAGAGGGATCGCCGCTTCTGTAGCTGTCGATGAAACTCAACCTAAAGAATCAACCAGCAAACTGGATGAAAATAACCCCACAAACGGAGGAAGTTAATGGAGAACCTAAGGAATCAACAAGCAAAAACTGGAACGAAATTAACCCCACAATCTGAGGAAGTTAATCAAGAGCGCTCGGAAGAAATACCCATGGGACAATTACAACAAAGCCTAGGTAAAAGCATGCATGCATTTTCATTTATCTACTATTCATAACTAAATATAAAAGTAATGATTCGATAAAATAGAACTATATCTACTGGACTTTAAGAACTTTAATATTTGATTTGTTTCATATGTTACTATAACCATGTATTTATAAGTGTGTTTTTTGTTATTATTATTATAATGTAATTTTTTATATAAAGTGTGAATATTAGTATTAAACATATTTGTCATTAAATTTCGTATCCTTGCTTTATTCTCCTATCACCAAGCTACGACAGGGGGGAAACTGTAAGTAGTGATTAAAGGGGCATACTGATTTGTTTAAGATATTCATGTGCTGCTTGTTCGTGCGAAATCCCAATTCTAAAAAATAAATAGCAAGCGCTGGACATTCGTTAAGTTTCTTTGAAATAGTTTGCGTTGTTCAGCAGCCGAGGGTATCTTGGTCGGGAAAAATAACGCCAAGATAATATGTACGTATTGCCTTGGGGTTCGATCAAGGGTATAGATATGAAATTAAGTTTGTATCTGTATTAGCTCTCTGCTTGTATTGTAACGGCGTTGGTTAAAATAATGAATAAGATAATAAAGAATCTAAGTTGAAAACAATAAATGGATAGGAAATATAAGTTATGAAAAGAATTAAAATATAATAAATAAGTATAATATAGAATAAAATAATCGAAATAAATATAATTGAATACACAAATAATTAAGCAACCATACGAATAACCATTTCCGTTATAATTGGGGGCCAAGCCGGGATATATTTTCACGTTTACAAGTTCAGCACATTTGAATTCGAGTATAACAAAATTAATAGTATGCAATAATTAATAAACAAATCAAAAAATAGCTTGGTGGTAGACAAAGCAAGAAATAAAATAAATATTAGAGGGTAAAAGGAGAGAAAGAGAACGTGATTCAATGTGGGAAGTTAGGTTGTAAATTGGAGACAGTTGCGGAGGGGTCTTGAAGGCAGGCGTGGGTGAGTGATGATTAGTGAGTGAGACGGGGAGAGCCGAACAAAAGTACCTAGTGTCCGTGAAATATAAAGTTAGTGAAGTAATATAATCCTATAAAGTTAGTGAAGTAATATAATCCTATAAGGATAAGGTTAGATAGTAAAGCCGTAGAATACAATATAAGTAATTAATTAGTGTGTGTGCGTTAAATAAATTTGATGCACACCAGATCAAAAATAACAATGGACGCTCTAGTGGGCGAAATAGGAAAAACCTCAGAAGAACTAATGGAACCATCTGGAGAAATAGCTAATGAAGGGGAAATAGAAATTAGCGAAAGGGAATGGAGACAGTGGGGGATGATAAAAATAAAATAGAAAGCTATAACATAAGGGATATGTTCATGAAATTAATGGAAGGCCAGCAAAGGTTGTTTATGGAAATGAGGGAAATAGGTGAAAGAAATAGTAGGAAGATAGAAGAGTTGGGCGAATGACACAGTAAGGATTTTAGCAAAAAAATTGAAGAAGTGAAGGAAAAATGTGAACAAACCTCAGACCAAATGAAGGTTGCAAATGAAAGGCTGGATCACCAGGAGGTACTACTGGAGAAAATAGAGCAAGGGGAGGAAATTGAAGGAATAAAAAATGAAAACAGAAAGGTTATAGAAAGCATACAACTAGAGGTAACTCAGTTAGCGAACACAGTTGAGAGGATAGAAGTGAGAGTAGAAAGGGGTGAGAATAAAATAGAAAATATAACAGAGATAATAAGAGCTGACAGTAAAGAGCAAGAAAGCGCGAGCAAGTGCTTGCAAATAAATAGCGAAAGTAACAATGCGGAGCAAATGCTTATAGGCCCAGAAGGAAAGACTGTCGGACAGGTTACTGAGTCGCTAAATGCGTTTGACAGCACTAGGCCTAATTACAAGGCGGAGGATCGGGGATTTAAACCCCAGCCCAACGATCTGCACGTAGGGAGAATGCAATACAATCCGCATCGCGATTATTGGGAAGGAAACCAGGCGTTTCTTTATAGATCAGAAAGGGCTGAAATGTCCGAACAGACCGGAAAAAGTTCAGACCTCAATTATCCATATGAGCAAGCCGTCCCTAGAGGACATTGGAACAGTGTTCCAGGTCCCAGCACAAGGGGATATAAATATAGTAGAAAAAATGATAAGAAACCTCCAGACAAAAACTAAGCCGAAAGAAATAAACGGACGGAAATGTCGGTTCAGTGAAACGGATAACGTCATGGGATCACGAGAAATAAAGTTAATTTTTTTTTAAAATATATGACAGGTGGGGCAAATCGTCTCACGACAAAAATCAAAGTTACTTTAATAAACAAAAAAAAAGAGTAGTGTTCACGGAGTGAAATTAATGATAGACTTTTTTTTCATGTGTATGATAGACTTAATGAGTATTTATGTGCAGTCAAGCACAACAAGACAATGTAAATAAAAGTAATAACAAAAAAAAAAAAAGAAAAGAAATCTATAAATAGTTTATTCGTATCACAATCTGTCAGTTATAAATGCAGATATAATTGACAAGTAAATAAAAGTAAAAATAAAATAAGAATCGTTTAGGCTCATTAAAGAGCCATTTAATAATTAATAAAATAAACTAAATGAACAACAGTGATAATGCTTAAATGATAGATATCACTGATAGGTGTATGAGGTTGCAGATTGAGGCATATATGTGTGTGTGTATGCATTATGTTGGGTCGTATTTTGAGCTTGATTCAGCCGTCTCTTCGCACTTTAGATTCTCATGGCTCTCGGTGGTTAAACTTTTAAATGAAGCGCCAGTAAGAATCCTGGACTCATTGTATAATAAGAATTAGTGTCTCAATATAATAAGAATTAGGGTCTCAAAATAAGTAAATGAATAATAAGAATTAGTGTCTCAAAATAAATAAATGAAGAAATAAGAATTAGTGCCTTGAATAAAATAAATAAAGAATAAGAATTTGTGGTTTGCGCAAGATGAGCAGGCAGTAGAAATATCCTGCTGTTCACACGCTTTAAACCCTGTTATGTTTTTTTGTTTTGATAGAGTTAAGTTATGCCATGGTCTCGTATGCGTAGAGATTAAATTGGTTGATCAGCCAAAATCGATCGGAAAGAATTGTGTAGCTTTACCTAGCTGTCTCTCTGCAGTCATCCTCATCATCATTATCACTCGTCATGACAGAGTGGGAAAGTATGTAATAAAAGCAGAAGTAAGAGTTGAAAGCAAAGAATTAAAATAGGCTCTCATCTCAGAATAAGATTCGACCCGATTTTAATTCTCAAAAACGGGCGGAGTGTAATGTGACGACCACGTAAAGTCGTCGACACACATATATATTTATTAATAAAATTAGAAAGTAATAAAGGTGAAATAAATTAGCTAATAAATTTTTTTTAAAAAAAGAAAGGAAGGAAAAGAAAAATTGAAATTCTAATGTCAAAATTACTGTGGATTTTGTAATAGTAAGAGAAGGGGAGGGGGGGCTGCATAAATAAAGAAATGCGTCTCTTTCTCTCTTGTAAGTCAAATGCTAGAAAGTTATTTTTGTTTATTGTGGGAGAGGGGAAAAGGAAGCATAAAAAAATGCGTGTCTTCTCTCTCATTAAAAAAAAAATATATTATAACAAATTAAAATAAATGTAAAACGTAAATGTGAAAAAAAAATGAATGAATTGTAAACTTTAAATAAAATAAATGTAATATGTGATATATATAAAAGAAACAATATGGCCGTAGGTGTGAAAGTCTGTTGGACAAATTAAATTCCACGGACAAAGAAATGTTATCAACGGAAGATCTTTGCCTGATCTGTTAAATTAATTGGGACTTACATTCCAGCCACTAATTAAATAAAGAAACATAATGATAAGAATTGGTTGGAAATCTAAGTCTTAATTAAAAATTTGAAAAACAACGAACAAAGAAAGAGATTAATAAAATTACAATTTTGTCTGGCATTGCTAGTAGAGACTTTAGAGAAGCAACAGCTAAAAAGAAAATGGAAGAAGTGCATGGCTAGTGGCGTTAAAGGGACGTAGGTTCGGATTCGAGCCGTCTCATCACTGACTCGCAATGTAAGATCTTTGCCTGACCTGCTAGAGGGATCGCCGCTTCTGTAGCTGTCGATGAAACTCAACCTAAAGAATCAACCAGCAAACTGGATGAAAATAACCCCACAAACGGAGGAAGTTAATGGAGAACCTAAGGAATCAACAAGCAAAAACTGGAACGAAATTAACCCCACAATCTGAGGAAGTTAATCAAGAGCGCTCAGAAGAAATACCCATGGGACAATTACAACAAAACCTAGGTAAAAGCATGCATGCATTTTCATTTATCTACTATTCATAACTAAATATAAAAGTAATGATTCGATAAAATAGAACTATATCTACTGGACTTTAAGAACTTTAATATTTGATTTGTTTCATATGTTACTATAACCATGTATTTATAAGTGTGTTTTTTGTTATTATTATTATAATGTAATTTTTTATATAAAGTGTGAATATTAGTATTAAACATATTTGTCATTAAATTTCGTATCCTTGCTTTATTCTCCTATCACCAAGCTACGACAGGGGGGAAACTGTAAGTAGTGATTAAAGGGGCATACTGATTTGTTTAAGATATTCATGTGCTGCTTGTTCGTGCAAAATCCCAATTCTAAAAAATAAATAGCAAGCGCTGGACATTCGTTAAGTTTCTTTGAAATAGTTTGCGTTGTTCAGCAGCCGAGGGTATCTTGGTCAGGAAAAATAACGCCAAGATAATATGTACGTATTGCCTTGGGGTTCGATCAAGGGTATAGATATGAAATTAAGTTTGTATCTGTATTAGCTCTCTGCTTGTATTGTAACGGCGTTGGTTAAAATAATGAATAAGATAATAAAGAATCTAAGTTGAAAACAATAAATGGATAGGAAATATAAGTTATGAAAAGAATTAAAATATAATAAATAAGTATAATATAGAATAAAATAATCGAAATAAATATAATTGAATACACAAATAATTAAGCAACCGTACGAATAACCATTTCCGTTATAATATATATATAGTGTCTAATCAATACAGCATGGTTTAATATGCCAATAATAATTAAATATCACTTTCCTATAAATAATTTAATAATATTAACGCCACTTTAGAATTGAAAGAATATATAACTAATGACTGTCTTGAAACATATATAATAAATGAGAACCTTTATTGTTTATAATCATGATTGAATTAACATATATAATAATCCTACTATGGTTGGTGGTAATTTGTAACATTGGGTGAATATTATTAATGAAAGAGTAATATAGATTGCAATAAATATGGGACATGGATACGCTATTATTCACGTATTTAACTTAACAAGATTTTATTTACCCATAGAATTATTGGAGTTTAATAATCTAAATAATAGGGAGAATTACTAATGCATCCAGGAATCATTTACCTGAAAGGATGGACAGCTTAATACAAGCTTGATTTGTGGCATTCCAATGCAATTAATATTAGTGAATAATGAATGGGTTACTATTATCATAGCATTATGACTTACAGATATTAATTTGGCTTAAGTATAAAATAGTAATCTGTTGTGGTGCCAACATGAATGGCAGCAGTAAAGGTTTGGGCCATTTGGGACCGATAAGACACTTCATCATGTACTAGAAAAACAGGAGAATATATCCGCGCTTTTGGCGGAGCAGTACTTCATGATATGTTAGGTAGGAAGTGCGATGGGCTGGCTTTCCTGGGGTCATCCCACACTGAACATTCACTATGCTAACTTGAAAGTGTTCCAGGGCATGAGTGCGCATCCCCATGGTTGGAACAATGGGTTCGGAGTTCCTGATGATTCCAAAGTGACAAAGCAAAATATGATAATTAATACTGCTGGCAGATATTAGCAATGCTAAAGTAAGTAAGCAGGCCCCTAAAGACATTAATATATCAATTACAGCCCTAAATAAATTAACATCAAGCGTAATGGCATGACCAAATATTAAACCATATTATAGGTGCAAATATTACCTTAAATAACCATTAGAATGTCATACATAAGGGAGGAGCATATTATCCCCTCGTTTAAATGAATCCCAATGCATTTTAAATAAGCAATATAAATATAACACAATATGTAACGCTTGACTGGCATTGTGAGTAAATGGTTAACCTATTACGCCCAAACAGTGAAGGCCATTGAGATTACTTCCAAATTATTGCCGAATGTGATTTAATCAATAGCATTGGGCAACTGATGGGAAATTGAAATGACTAATAGAAGGAGGGCAGTGTTAAGAACAATTTGCCATTAAAACATATATAAAGTTATATTCAATTACAACTCTACTGAGTGAGCCTGTGTCTTGTAAGAAAACTTATGTATATCAATTAAGCCTCCCATTAACAGTGGGATCAAATATAATAATAAATTAGGCTCATGAGGTTGCCTTTTGGCATATTAACTCAAAATCAGATCAAAGTACATAAACATAATACAATATTAGTTGATTGAATTTGCCACACTAAAAAATAATAAAACAAAAACTATTTAGAGAGCATGAAATGAATGAAAAGAAATTACAGATTTATAGGGTTATAGAGAGTCATTAAGTAAAAATTAATATACCCCAAAAATAACTGGCATGACACCACCAGTGTATTAATAGACAGAGAATTACATTTACACAGATTAAATAAAATATATATAATTGAAATAGGAGTATGAAAGTTCTTTAAAGTGGCACTGAAATGGTTACCTTCTGACAATACATAGACTTGCTGGTCGGATGGATTAACATTCTCCTAAAATAGTTAATATTAAAGTATGGGTAGCAATACTCATTTCATTGGGCAGTGGGTAGCATCTTCTCCATAAAGTTACATTACATGTTTAATTAGGCAGTCCATCAGTTTTATATAACAGGAATGGTATTATTGCCCAGAGACGATCTTTGGGAGATTGGAAGGAAAGGTGAATTTTGTCCCACTACTCGCGTGTCATATTATTGAAGTTTTTAGTGACCTAGAATCTGTTAACCCACAAACTAAAAAAACATCCAAACTCCCCCTTGTGTCAAATTGAGCTCTATTTATCCGGTTCTCTTATCTCAGGAATGCTTTTAAAGAACTACCTGAGGCAATACAGATACCAACTTAACTCGTGTGATCTTAATCAGCAGGAATTATACCTTTGTCTTTAAACATAGTAGAAGATGCCATTGAATGATAAACTCCTGAAGGTATTATTTGAATCTATTTCTAATTTAGAAACAAACTCGAACAGATATAATTCTAATTAAGTTATTAGATTGGCCAAAATTAATTAAATGAGCGATTTTTTTTATTAAACTAATGTGTCACTCTTTTGTTCACTAAATTTAAGTTATGCTAATTGCCTTCCAGAACCTTCTCAAGTATTGCATCAGCTTCTATAACCATTTCATTAATGCTAAAAAATAAAATAATAAATGTAATAATATTTTATGTAATATTTAGGTATCCATTATACATAGACTACTTTACATACATGACTCTTATGTTTATGGAATTAAATATGCCCATATTCAAACTATAATTAACTTTATTATAAATCAAACACTTATAGATAAATATTTAAAATTATTATGGGAGGATGGAAATAGTTACATGTATCTGCATGCTTACACTCTCTGATAACCCAAGCGAGTGGAAGGGTGGGTTTGAACCCCATCTTATGGTTAATCATACATCAGACAGTGAATCAAAAATTTGTATCACAGATTTATTGCTTCAATATATTCAAATTGATTTACTATTTTCAACAATGAGTAGCTGAAGTTATGCGATAGAATCGTATGATGATATTTTATTGATTTTATACCAATCCTGGTAATTGCATAAAGATGTTATCCAATAATCTTTTGTTCATCTAATATAAAAAATATATGAATTTTAATTACAAATAGTCAAATCCAAGTTTTGAGCTGAGAATATTATATATAAAAAAGCTCAGTCTGTAAAAATGCATATTTTAAATAAATTAACCTGCATGTGTCAAAGCTATCATACAATATATATATATATGTTGCTCAATTAATTTAATGGAGTAAATTAGAATAAAGTACCATATACAAATGGTCATTGACTAGATGTGATTCTGCAATAGTTTTTAGCACTCAACATTGTAATTGTAAACAAAATTTGTAAGAGTAAAAAGAATTTTAAA
Organism: Epiperipatus broadwayi; assembly: GCA_028023455.1. Classification (NCBI taxonomy): domain Eukaryota; kingdom Metazoa; phylum Onychophora; class Udeonychophora; order Euonychophora; family Peripatidae; genus Epiperipatus; species Epiperipatus broadwayi. The sequence continues at coordinate 480 of JAQFVV010002432.1, read as the reverse complement.
AATTGGAAACAATAAAATAATTTATTTTATAGCGTTTTATATTTGTTATTGTTATTCATTTGAAATCTTTTTTTAAAAAATAGAATTGCAAAAGGAAGCAGCTTCACTTCTGGGAAAAGAAGCAGCCTTGTTTGTTCCTTCAGGAACTATGGGTAATCTTATTAGTGGTAAGTTGCTATACAAGAATACATGTTTTAGAAATTAAAATTCCTGTTGATTTAAAATCAGCCAATGTAAAAAAAAAAAAATTAAGATATATTATAATAGACAATAAATTCCATGCTTGTTTTTGCTCTAGCTAAGAATAGATAAATAGATATTCATCTACTAACTAATTTTGGATGATTTTCTTAGTTATCTTATCTGAGAGAAAAGTCCTAAGTCTCTTGGAAAGAATTTCATTTGGCTCATATTCAAATCCCACCAGGCACAACAGGCTAAATGCACTACTGCTTTACTATAAGACTCTTATCATATATG